>VZTI01001766.1:1187255-1304516 GCA_013397865.1 Struthidea cinerea
CCGCCCGCTCCCTTCGCCGGCCCCGCAAGCCTCGGACGGCGCCGCCCTGACCCGCCCCGCCAGGGCGGTCTCGCCCCGGCTGGGCGCTGCCAGCGGCCGCTGCTTGAGGCGAGCCCCGCCCGTCCCCGCGTCCCCCGAGGCTCCGCTAGCGCCGCGGCCGCCGGTGACAGCGGGCGAGGAATTACCGGGGCAGAGACAGCCGTGGCCGGTCCCTCCGGCCAGCGCAGGGCCCGCCCCGCCGGTGCCCCAGGGAAGCGGCAGCACGGCCGGAAGCGAAGCGGGCAGAGGGGCTGATCCGCCGCAGGAAACAAAACGGCGGCCAGGCGTGAGAAAGGGCTTCGAATGATGAGTTTAAGAAAATAAAAAAAGTAAAAGCAAGCGAATTAAAACCAAAATATACAAAACAAAACAGGAAAAAACAAAATAAAACGACAAAAAAAGAACACCAGAAAACCACATTCCGGCGGTTTTGCTCTCGCTTTCTCCGGCAGGGCACCCGTTACAGGCTGTTCGGAGCGCTGCGGGACCGGTAACAGCAGCCGAACCTCCCCGGCAGAGGCGTCCCCGCGCCACCTCAGACATACTTTATATGTGCTTGGCGCCGCCAAAGCGCAGCACAAACCCCTTCCCAAACGCTCCGGCGTGTCCCCACGCCCTCGGCAGATGCGAGGCATTGGTGGTTTTTATTGACTATTTGTTTAAACCGCCGGCGGCTTTGCAGCCCGCTCCCGCTGCCAGCGCGATCCCGCAGGATCTGCCCCCGGGAGAGGCGGGCTGGGCGCTGCCGCGGGGGAGCGTCCCGGGGGCGCGGACAGAGGAGCCGCAGTGCCGCGGGGGCAGCGCAGCCCCAGCGCGGCCAGACCCGGTCCCGGTTCGAGAGCCGGCCCCAGCCCCGGTCCCGGCGGCACCGAGCTGCGGCCCCCGCGGCCCCCAGCATGCGGCGGCTGCTCTGCGTGCTGCTGCTGCTGCTGCAGCTCGGCCACGGTCTCTCCCCGGGCGCAGGGAAGGGGCCGCCGGTCTGCGCTGGCATCGCCGCCGGGGAGCGGGCGAGGGGTGTGGGGGGCGAGGGTTCAGACCTCAGGCGTGAGCTGCATCACTGTTGTGGGGGGTTCTCTGCCCGAGCTTGATAGATGTGACGAGGGATGGAAGCAGCTCTTGGCACGCTCCCACCACCCCAGACTTTATTCTCAGGCGCTGTGATCTTGGTGCCTGCAGTGAAAGTGGGGCATCCCGGGCAGCCGGGGTTCTGCTTTGCACTTCTAACCCAAAAGCTGCACTTCTGCTTCCTCTGCTGACCCCGCGCCGCGGGTCACAAGGCACCTGGGCAGCCGCTGTCCCTCGCTGTGGAACTTACAGAGCTCCATTCTGCAGAGACAGGTCGGAAAGGTGGGAGAAATCCCTGACTTGGATGGAATGTCTTGCTGTGCCGGTCACTCCCTAGGTGACCTTGGATTAGCCACTGAACCTCCAGCTGCTGCCCCTCTTGGGCCGGTACGGCCCTGATTTGTAAAGCACCATGATAACCTCCAAGGAGAAGTGCTAGATAAGCATGAGGTAGTTGGCTATTTTTTTCCTGAATTCTGCTGGAACAAAGTGGAGTATAGCCTGAATCTTCTAGAGACATGAAACCTCCCTGTGCCAGATTTCATCAAATCACAGGCATTTCTCTTTTAACTCAAAAAATTGAACTCAGGGCCATTTCTTGTGCTGTGAAATGGGAACAGTGGAGTTCTTTCTCAGGCAGTAACGTTACAGTTCATTTCTCACAGTCCTTCTGCCTCCAGAATTGCTCAGCACCTGTGATCTGTAAAATAAAATGCAGGCACAAATGCAGTCTCTTTCATCCCGTCCAAGCTGATGGGGGCAGAAAAGCCAGCAAGGGAGTTAGCTGGCCCCAATGCTCCCTTCACATTAGAGGTCATGGATGAGTGAGAAATACAGCTTCTGAAGGTCAAAGATTCAGGTCCCTGTTAGCAGTCTGGTGGCTGCTGAAAGAGAGGATAAGGAAAGGCACCAGCATTAGAAACCCCCAGCTCTGCTGCTCTGCCCAGCACTGCTGATGGCAGGAGAGCCAGGCAGAGCTCTGATACAGGGAAGGGAACATGCTCCTTGTTGAAGGCAAACAACCAGATCCTGTTCCCAGCTCTGTTCCAATTCACAGCTATTTTGCATTTCCTTTTGTTTTCAGGCTTGGGGGTCGATTTTTTGTTTAACACATACACGAGCTTTAATGTTGTCGCACTGCTATTTTTTTTTTAATTTAATGTATTCTTTCCAAAAATCTCAACCTTTCTCACACTCTGCCTATTGCAGTAGTTGCAAGATCTGAAGCAGTTGAGTAAACATGGCAGAGAAGATAATGGTGAGTCATTCAGAGCAGCAGAGCTGATTCAGTATCACAGGTCCTGTCCTGCACCTCTCATGCCTTGCTGTTTCATAGCATCACAGCATGGTTTGGGTTGGAAGAGACCTTTAAAGGTCATCTAGTTCAACCCCCTGCTGTGAGCAGAGACGTCTTCAATTAGATCAGGTAGCTCAGAGCCCTGACCAGCCTGACCTTGAATGTTTATACTGGGCAACCTGTGCCAGTGTTTCACCACCCTCGTCGTGAAACATCACCTCCCTCGACCTACTGGCCACGCTGATTTTTATGCAGCCCAGGATATCATTGTCTTTCTTGGGTGCACATTGTTGGCTCATGTCCAGCTTTTCACCCACCAGTACCCAAGTCCTTCTCTATCCCTTCATCTCCCCAGCCTGTACTGAATACTGGGCATTGCCCCAGTCCAGGTGTAGAACCTAGCACTCAGCCTTGTTCAACCCCATGAGGTTCCTATGGGCCCACTTTTTGGGTTTGTCCAGGTGCCTCTGGACAGCCACTAGCGCATGGTACAACTTTAATTTACCTTGGGATTTTTGGTCCTTCCCTGGAAAAGGAAGTGGAAGGTGGACCATAGCACAGAAGATGTTTTTACTGAGTTTTTAATATTTACTTATGAGGAGAGTTAGAGGGACTTGTCAACAGAGCTGGCAAAGGAATCTAGTGAATGAAATCTCACCTGATTTTGAAAGTTCGCATTTTCTAGGACAGAGATTAGAGCTGAGCTTCTTCCAGTATCTGGAAGTCTAGTGACCATGTTAGATCATTAGTGACAATGAACCTAGAGCCAGCACCCAGCTCTGGGTGTAAAACCTCATCAAAGCTTTTGTGGTGTTCTAGCCTGAAGCTGTCTTCTACTATGAACATTTCTGGGACCCAGTCTGACATGTTGCTACTGCTATTTATTTGAAGTCATATACACATGCAACAGTTTCTGTTCCAGATTTTAAAACAGTAAAAAAATGTGGTGGTAAAGTCTTTAATGGGATGAGTGTCATTGTGAGTCACATAACTACAGCCAACTAGCTAAAATGTGTAAATAAATAAATAAATAAATAAATAAATAAAACTTAAAATGCAGTACAACAGGGTTTGGTTTACTTCTTTTCTTCTGATTTCCACAGAGTTGTATGTTCTGGAAATAACCAGCAATGGTCCCATCACAACAGGAGCTCAAGCTACTGTTCAGGCCAGTCTAAGAATGGAGAACAAAAATGTCACATCAAACTTGTATCACTTTAACTGGATTTATGCTCCTCTGATTCTGATAGAGAAATCCGAGCAGCGGTTTAGTTCTGTAATTAACGTGACCGGTGAATTTCCTGGCACTTTCCCCGTGTCTGTCTGGGTGACTCACAGAAACTGCTGGTTGTGTCGGCCGGTTGCGAGAAACATCACCGTGCTTCAGATTACAGGTAAAATGGCTTTACAGCCTGTACCTCTCCAGGAACTCACTATGTATGCCCTTGCCAGCATCAGGATGAAAGCCAGTGTGGATATGGCTTCTGGCAACAGAGTTTGATTTGCAGCCCTGTGGCCGAAGGCGGGGTTGGGTGGAATGGTATAATCAGTACCATTAGAGCCACGCTCTAGTCTCTCTACATCCAGGAAGAAAGTGTGATCCTGCCCGTGTTTTCCTGCCTCTGTCACTTAGAGAAACCAAACTAGAAACCACATGCTTCAGCAGCTGCAGTTCACCCATCAGCATGGGTCAGTGATGTCCAGACTGCTAAAACAATGCTTCTTCTACTGCCTCCCAGCATTTCTGTACCTAAAGTTAGGATGACCATCAGCAGTGACAATCTGCTGCTTTTCCCTGTTGCATGACACAGCAAATCTTAGGCCATCAGCACAGCAGAGTGTTACATTTATTTTAAAGCTCTGTCCGAGTGTACTGAAATTGGATGTGAAGTCATGGCTGCATTTTCAAATGTTGCTAAGTGCAATTTCAGTTTACTGGGAATATTCATAGCCATAAATATGCTCTTTTTTTTTTACAAATTAACCACTGGTGTGCTACAGTTAACCTAATCTCTAACACAGGGATAGACAGCCCCATTCCAACAGTAATTGCAATTATTATTTGTGCATCACCAAGAAAACAGTTAACCAGATTTAATGAATTGTTAACAAGGTAAGAGTCTGTTACCGGTAATCAATAGCCCATTAATTTTATAATGAGCTGTAAGTGTCTCGTCACAATACATCTTTATTTGTAGGTTAGAGAGGATTTTTTTAAATCAGTCTGCCACTCCTTGTAAACAAAGTCGAACACAGAACCTCTCATAGACATAAAACTTCCCCCCTTTCTGTATTCACAATATATAGCACATCTGTTGTTCATAGCAGTCAAATACTAATTTCTGTAAGAATAGCTAAAACTAACTAATTTTAAAACAGTAAAAAAATGTGGTGGTAAAGTCTTTAATGGGATGAGTGTCATTGTGAGTCACATAACTACAGCCAACTAGCTAAAATGTGTAAATAAATAAATAAATAAATAAAACTTAAAATGCAGTACAACAAGGTTGCAAATTTCTTAAAAAAGCTACATAAAAAAACCCCACAAAACACAAAAAACACCATTCCAAACGTGAAGAATGCGTATACTGGCTTGATTCTGAATCTAGATGCTTGATATTAATACAGTTCTTTTTAAATCAATAGCAAAAGTTCATACTGAGCTCAGTCAGTCTGGGATTTTTTCTCCTAGTTCTATTAGATGTTTTATCATTACCCATTGTATAACCCTAAATAAATATTTTAATTTCACCGCCTCATTAATGTATGTGACAACACTGAGTGATAGATATAAAATAGACCTCTTGGACTAGGACACAGAGAGACAGTACATCTGAAAGAATGTTTTGATATACACACAGAGCATGCTGTGGAATGCATTCTTCTTCCCCTTTTTTATTCTGCAGAATTTATCACAGGGAACCTCACCATTGCCCAGATAGAAGACAGCAGAGTTACCACACATGGTTCTAGATCCTCCACAGACACAGTGACCCGGATTTCTTTCTCTCTTCATGACCCAAGTCATTACTTCAAGTCAGCATCATTTGTCTACAACTGGGATTTTGGAGACGGGTAGGTGTGCTTACTTTGTCTGCTTTAATGAGTATTCAGGATGGCTCTGATTCAGATGTTCATCTAGAGAAAAATCCCAATTAAATCAGTTAGCTAATACTCTGCCTGCTATAAAAGTTGTTTTCATAATTTACTGACTATTCCTATTCCATTTTGTGAATTCTTTTAGCATTATCTTTAGTTTCTTTAATTAAAAATGCAGAGAATACCTCTGGATCTCGTACTAATTGTAGTTCTGTAGGTAACACCACAGACATAAATCCTCATTGATGTGAACCTAAAGTAGAATTAGAATCACAGCTACTGGAGCATTGCCTGTAAAGAAAACAGATCAGACCTTTTCCCTTTTTAAGCCAGAAATATGCAAGCACTTGGTAAAGGGCAATTGTGATTCTAAATTTTTTCCTGTTGCACACAGAGTTTACCAGATTACCAAGGAACCCTTTGTCTACTGCAACTGCTCTTCCCTGGGGAATCGCACAGTGCACCTGAAGGTCGTAGCTGAATGGGAGCAAATTGGAAGCATCATACACGAAAGAGAAATTATGCAGAAAACTGGTGACTTTACCACAGCTCTGGAGCTCTTGGGTAATTATGAAACATCTTGCACCTTCAATCCTGTGTCTTTAATAGCTGTATACCTACAGACACAATCTAGTAAGTACAGATACAATCTAGCTTTAACGTGGTAACACAACTTCAACATTGTTTCACATGCCATGACTGGTCAACATCATTCAGCGAAGTGTTTTCATGGCAGAATCAACTTTGTGTCCTTCTAATGCAGAAAAACGGGTGGAAATACATAAAATCTTCAGTTCCTTTTTAATCTACAGACAATTTAATGTCTTTTGTAAAAGCCTCACATACAAATAAAACAATAAAGTATTTATGGTAAATTATGGTGGATTTGTTTGTTCAATTTGCACCAGCTATACCTAAACAATAAATTAGTTAAACCAAGCATTATGAAAGTCTCACTGATTTGGTCAGCTTCAGGAGTAAATAAGCACAGAATTAAAAATGTAAAGAATTAACAAAGCTGATTATACATATTAAAAAGAAATCAGAAAAAGTCAGAGAACTTACAACTTCTCTGTTGGTAGGTTTCCTTGTGGGGTGTCAGACAAGTAGTATTATTTGTGTGACTGATGGAGCTCCAATCTGCAAGTCTGTGGAAAAAAACCTTTGCTGGGAAACCAGTGAACTCAAGTTTACACGTGGAGTGTGACATGCTGCCTTTTCATTTCTTCTCAGATGCTGTTAAAAGTATTAACGTAGTGGGCTCCAGAGAGACTCAGGTAATGGAAAACCTGAATTTATCTCTTCATATCAATGGCACGTAAGTAGCAAACACAACTTCTTTCCTCCCAAAAATTGTCTAAGTGTTTTTCCCCAGTGTTTCCTTAAAATAGTCAGTTGCAACCCACACAACAGTCACTTAAAAACAAAACAAAACAAAACAAAACACCAACCAAATTTTCTTTGAACAAAATACTGTTGAATATTGCATTTTCCTGACTTGAAATACCATGAGCTCTAAGAGTCTGAAAGAGCCTGCATTTTTACAGAAAACTAGAATTCTTCTATGTAAAGCAAATGTTTTTTTTTTTTCAATATTTGTAAAGAGAATGTTGAAAGAAAAGTAGCCAGAGAAATAGTGGGGAAAAATGCATCTGAAAACTTCCTTTTGAATTTTTCTCCTTCACCAATTTCCCCGCTATTAAATTAAAATATATCCCAAGTCCTGTTGCATAGCAGCAAACTTGACTGGCATTGGGGATTAATAGGTTTGGGGAGTAATTCTGGTGAAGTTATGATTGCCACAAAATGGATAAGATATAGAAGCTCCATGCAGCAAGGATTATAGGAAAACAGGAGAGTTGTGAGCACCTCAGTCCCAGCGCAAGCTCTCTCAAGTTGCAGCATTAGAACACATTGGAATTTTGGAGCGAGCAGCACCCAAACACAGCATCATTTACCAAAGGCATAAACAGTCCCAATAGACAAAGCAGCACAGTTTGCATTCAGAAAGTGAAAGGCGCATTGGCAGGAGTGGGAACTGGAGATGGCATACCAGTAAATGTGAGCAGCCAAAAACTGTGACGGGCAAACCTGAGATCAATGCAAGCAGACTTGGTAACCTCCTAGTCACGGGACTGGGACTGATGCAAGAGGAGTTTAAGATAGAGGTGCAGTGACAGGGATCAGTTATCAAAAACAAAGCTAGAAAATGAGCTAAACACATAAACACAATGCTTTCTTTAGCAAACAGCCATTGTAGAGAGATAAGGGACAAAATACTAATAAAATAGGGTAAAGAAAAGCTCTGGCTGTTGTCAGAATCAAAGTCTGTAGTGCATAAGGTGAGTTCAAGCAGAATCAGTTGAAAGAGGGATCTGGAAAGGTAGATAAAAGGCTGCAATTAGATGTGGTGAGAAGCCACATGGCCATGAAGTGGGTTGCACTAAATTGCTTGATGGCAAATAAAAATCCTTTTTTTAATGTAAGGGATGCTGTGATCCTTGAAACTTACTTACATTTTCTGGCTATTAGTCCTTTGTACAGAGCTCATCTTATATTCTTTCCAGTTTCATTTGTGTTTTTTTTAAATTAGAACAGTCTTGGGTGTGCTTCAGTGGTACAGACAGTGATTTCTGTGTGAGAAGGACAAAGGAAAAATAACCTTCCCTTGGAAGTGCAGGGAAAAAAGATTCCTTTTATCTTTATTGAACAAGGACTATGGAGTTTTCTACACACAGTGGCCTGCTGTTGACCCTTGCAGGTATTCAGCTCTCAGCTGAAAGGCTTGCCTTTATAGAAGCATCACAAAGAACTTTTTCATTTGGCAAATGCTATAAACCAAACAACTGTGCAGTTAACTACTTCTTAATTTGTATTTAGATTAACTCCATTAGTTTCAAAATTATTCTGCTATTTAACCAAGTTCTTTGCTGAAGTTTTTGCAGAATTTTCACCTTTTTTTTTATTTTGCCTTTTTTCTCTTGTCGTTTCAGCCCACCACTGGCCCTATGCTGGCTTATAAAATCCGAATGCATTCCACTTGAAGGTGACAAATGCCATCTGGTGGAGATCAGTGGCTCCTGCTACAACCTCAGCCACACCTTCAGGGACGCGGGACAGTATTGCCTCAGCGTTAGGGTGGAGAACGGCGTGACGATGCTGCAGACGTACCACGGGATCAAAGTGCGGCCAGCAGGTGAGGAGCAGGGAGTCTGAGCAGCGCGGAGTCCCACCTGTCAGGGAACCTGCGGTCTCAAACAGGTTAGGGACAACTGAGGATTAACCAGCCTGCAGATGAGGTTTCAGGAATGCATTATAGATCCCTAAAAGGAGAAGAATTAAAAGGGAAATGAAAATTCATAATGTGTCTGCTGTAATTGCTCTGAGCTTCTTGTATTCTGCTGAACCCTTAGTCCCAAGAGCGTCTTGAAGCTACTAAGTACCCTGGGAAGGCTGTATTACTTAAACGACATATTTTTCAGTTTAAATAGTCCAGCTTTTGTAGTTGGAGAGGATAACTAGGAAAACATATGCGTCTGTAACACTACCTTAATTAAGCAGTCTCCGTTCTTTTTGCTTAGTTAATTATGGATTTTCGAGGGTAGATTTTTCTAGGCCTCCATGTCATCACAAGTCTGTGTCCCTCCTGCCGGTGACCCCAGCTGGCTCCCCCATGCGGGGTCACACATGCCCCTCTTGGGTCCCTAAACCATCTGGGAGAGTGGTTAGGTGGCCAAGTGAAGAGAATGGGGGAGAGCCAGGCTGTGACACAGACTGGTCACACCGTGTCACTGTGAGCCAGCTATGTACAGACAGGGCAGCTCACTCCAGAAGGCACGGGTGTGCATTCAGGGCTGAATCTTCTTTGCTGGAGGTTCTTAGCTGCTGTGGAGGTGAGAGTCCTTCCTGTCCTCTTGGGGTACCACAGAGGTACAAACACCCTGGGGAGTCAAGGGCTAACATGTGTAACCAGGTGGAGGTTTTTAGGCTCTTCAAGAGAAAAGAGGGCATAAAGGGAAAGACCCTTACAACCCCTCTCCCACTCCTGAGATTTCAGAAAAACCTGGAGTGATATGGGCTGAAAAGTTCATTCCCTCTTACACACATATCCTTTTTTCAAAAAATACTCCTAAAACTTCTTCATTGTTTCCTTCTCACTGTTGCCTCTTTTTGGGTTATTGTGTGACTCCAGGAATGTGTCCTTGTGCTTTTTCCTAGGAATCCACCCAGCTTTCTTTGTCCTGCTCTGCACTGCTCTTGTTTCAGTGATGTTGGTACTGGTGCTGTACACGACTTTTCGAAGTAACACACAGCAAAAAGATCTCGTGGAGGTATTCAGCTACTCTTACTTTGAGCTGGGATAGTAATCAGGTATCTTTCAGCCATGAAAGGTATCTGAAATGAAAGGTTCTTTAATCCCCAGACAAACAGAGCAGGAGGGAGCATTTCCCTGATATGTGTGATCTGTTCTACCAAAAAAATCCAATCAGTGTAGGCAAACAAAGCAACAGGCATGCCTCTGGCTTGTTGCAGAGAACTCTAAATTGCCAGAATAATAATGGGCAGTTTGTTAATATTCCCAAGCAGATCCTTGCATTGAAGTATCCCTTCCAGAGGATCTGCCTCAGAGTAGTTACATGAAAGAAAGCAAGGAGATAGTGCAAGAGGATACAGGATAATAAAAAAGGAGGGGTATGTTACCTAAAGCAGTCCTAAATTTTTACCTACCCCTTGTATGTGGCCTTCCTCTCTCCAGCTCCCTTCCATCTCTAATGCACCTTCCACTTGCTCCAAAAGGTGTTTGCAATAAGCATGAGTTCTTAAATCAAAAATAGCTTTCATGGTACTTTGGAAAGTACCCAATACCCTTTACACTGTGCCACAATATAAATTATATACCTCTGGAGACACTGTCTATAGTGCCATGTGCACAGCAGGTATAAATCAGAAGTCTATTTGAAGTTAGTGACTGACTGAAAATGGTTGAGGACCAAGCGCCATTTGTAGCCCAGTGTATCCTTGCTGGACTTGAGCCAGCAGGAACTGAACTAAAAATGATCTTTTTGAACTTCCTTTTCCAGGTAGCTGACTTTGACTTTTCTCCACTGTCTGATGAACACCGGTCTAATCATTCCAAGTCAGGCTGTGGCCTAGTATGTTGCAGATCATGTTTTCTTCAACCATCAAGAGAAGCTGCCTGGGAGAGTCATGAACTTCTACATTCACTTTACAAGCCAGTCAAAATGTACACATTGTGAAGAACACAACTGCACTTTGGTGGCACTAACTGTCTAACTTTCTCACTTAGGATAAGTTAAAAGCCCGGTGCTGCATGAATGGTTTGGTTTTGCCAATGCAATGAGGTTCACCACCTTAAGTCCAGCACTTGAGTACTTCATTCTCTGAACTTAAAAAGAACAAGAGACACAGTAAAAGTAGCTTTGTATTTTTAACTTATACGGGTGTGTACATTTACAGCTGTAAATGCAGCATTTTATTCTCATGAAAGATTGTTTTATGTGCAGGTTTGCTAAATTCACTACCTCTAGTAATTTCTCTGTTCCTTCTGCTGTCTGTTTCAAAGAAGAAAATGCCTAAGACAAGCATACCTCCTTTTCTATGTACAACAATATTACTGGAAATGGAAGCCACCCAAAATGCTGTTGAATGTGTGTTTCTTCTGTCAAGAAACTGATGTGTCCAGGTTGAAAACAGAGGAGGTGTTTCCAATGAACCAGACTACCTAATTATGTTGTCCTTTTTCCTGTCTTAAAAGACCCCTTTTTAAGCTAATGGACTTCTGTCAGACTGCAGTGGTGGTGACCTACTCACCTGCTAGCAGTACTTTGGTCCTGCAGAAACCTCCACGTGTCCACCACCTTCTAAAATAGAACACCACTCTAATCTGTGTAAGTAGCTTTTTTTTTCAGGCTGTTCATTCTTCTTTTTTTTCTCATATTGCTCCCCAACTAGTCATCAAAGGTCCTCTTCCAAAAAATGCAACAACCAGTAGCTCAAGGCTACTCAGCAAAACATATTCAATTCCAATTCCTAATCAATGTTCAAGGCTGTGTAAACTCCATGCCTGTTGCAAACTATCATCTACTATCAGCTTCTGGCTCAGCCAGGCTTTGCCCGCTGGCATTTCAGAGTACCCTGGGGGCTTTTAAACAGAAGTGCCTTTGTGTCCACTTCTTTTTTTAAATGTGACGCACCCTCCCCACCTCTGCTTAAAGTGTGTGGGTATTGTGAGCTTGGGGTTTTTCATAGTTTCTCAAATGATTGGAAGATAATTGTCTGAATGTGAGGGGTCTTACCATGAGGTTTTGGGGGTACTCATTTCACATGTTCAACTGTGTTTCCTCAGAGGAGCCCAGAGCTTCAGTTCTTCTGTGAAAGAAATTACATGACCCTTAATTAACTTGATACATTTAAAATAGAATAGGATCATCTAGGATAACAAATCCTATAAACCCAAGTTTTCGTGAAAATGTACCTTCCAAAGTAGAACTTCTTTCAGCTTTTCTTCCAGAGAGAAACAGTGTTTCTAAGAAAGCTTGCAGGTTAGGAGTAGTGTCCTTTGTATTCTTTCTCAGTGCTCTGGTATCAAACTCTTATCTTCAGCCATATTCAGTTACTGTTAAGAATATGCCTCTTTTTAGCAAAGAAGCTACTGTGCCTGAGAGCTTCAGTTTTATTGTTTTTTTCCTGAGATCCCAGCCCTCTGAACCACTGCCAAAGGCAGTGACTTGTTTTGGGATGCCGGTGTGGTTTGTAAATGGCTGCATGGTCCTTGGGCACTGGAAAGAAGAGATTTCTGATATGCAAAATGCAGCTCAGAGTGACAGAGCTGCAGACAGACTGTACAGCGGTTTCTGCAGTCAGAATTTAGTCTGGTCTTCTTTTATTACACTTGTGAAAGACATGTGGCCCTTGCTGTTGTAATATGCTTAAAGACAACCCCTTGACATGCTAATGAATGTGTAAAAAGCCCTTTCTTCTCCATATTGTACTCCCAGCAAAGACAATATCTGTGAGAGCAGACTCAGTTATAGACATATGAGACTGGGATCGTTTGGGTTTGAAACAGATCATATCAAAGGAGTAAGACTTAACGCTTGGCCCCCTTTTGAATTAATACCCAGGTGATCCAAAGCGTATCATGGGGTGTTAGGCCACGGACTTCGCTGCTTTGGGTTTTTGCCTTTGTGTTCTCCATATGTCCAAGCCAAGATACAACTGATCACACCAAACCTGGCAAAGCAGGTATCAACCCCCCACCAAAAAAATTGGGACGTGGAGTTAGAGATACAAAAGACAGGCCTAAGAAAATCCCCAATTTCCTATTGAGAAAAACAGAGCAAATGTCCTTCAGAATATTGGCTCTTACTCTCTGCCTAGAGTGAGAAAAGGAGTCAAATGATTCAGGAGGGTAGAAAAGATAAAGTGCTGCAAAGTAGAAAGTCAACACTATCAAATACTGGAAGACACCAAGAGCAGAAAAGAATAGAGGTTAGAAAGAAAGACACCTCTGGCAAAAAATAAGCAGTGGAGAAAGTACACTTAAAAGGGTATGTCAAGAAGCAAATTAACCAAGAAATTTAAACAGCCTTAGCAAATTGAGATATAAGTATGAGAAATATTCATGTGAATGTGTTCTTGAATCCAATATGAAACTGCTTCCTGCACAAAAGACTGACCTGTGGGTTTGATAAGTGCATCTGAAATTGAAGACAAAAGGTAATTGAGCAGTTCAGGATATAGCAATGAGATTAGTGGGACGTAGCAAGGATCAGTAGGAGGATTCATTTTGTTAACCTTAGCAGTCAATGACCTGAAAAAAGGAATGTTCAGCGAAACGAACAAACTCACTGATTCAAAACAAGAGTCCAGTGAGTGCAAAGCCAAAGAACCATTAAATTCAGGTGATAAGCAAGAGTGCGGGCAGATAAAAAGTGTATGCAATGAGAATTATTTACAAGGAAATTCATTTGAGCACAAAAAGTTTCTGGAAATGCGTAGTAGAAAAGCACACAGTAAAGCAAAAGAACTTCTTTTACTCTGTAATTTGTCATATAAACAATGGTGGTGGTTTGTGCAGTAATCGTGGGCACAAATCAGCCTTTTATCTTAAAAGCAGAGCAAAAGGCTCCATGGCTGAATGGGTCAAGGCTGAATTTTGTCTTTCATCTCTGGCAAGGAGATTACACAGCCCAAGCTGTGACCAGTTTGAAGACACAAGGCCTCTAATGCGTTTGCTGGGTGCTGTAGGAGTGGAAGTTGTCTCAGCAAAAGGAAGGTGAAGAACTTCATATTTAAATGCTCAGCTTTATTATTAGATAATCAGCCAACACTTCACCTTGATTTTTGTGCCAGTTTCCATGGAAACAGAAATGCCATCCTGCAGCTGTCACAAAATTCTTCAGATCCCGCAGATCTCAGCTTTGACAGCACACCGTGCACTACAAATATGGATTTTTAAATTGCAGCCACTAAACTGGGGAACACAGAAATTCCAGCAACTTCTTTCAGAGTTAGGTATACTCATTGCCAGCATCTGTAATTCCTACAGTAGTGTGCACAAAGACAGCAGATGTAGCCGATCACAGAATCATAAAATCATAGAATGGCCTGAATTGGAAGGGACCTTACAGATCATTTCCTTCCATCCCCCTGCCATGGGCAGTGACACCTTTCACTAGACCAGGTTGCTCCAAGTCCCATCCAACCTGGCCGTGAACACTTCCAGGGATGGGGCATCCTGTGCCAGGGTGCCAACACCCTCACAGTAAACAATTTTTTTCTGGTATCTAAATTAAACCTCCTCTCTGTCAGTTTGAAGCCATTTCGCCTTGTCCTGTCAATACATGTTCTTGTAAAAAGTCTCTCTTCACCTTTCTTGTCATCTCCCTTCAGGTAAGGGAATCAGGCCACTCCAAAACCTTCTCTTTTCCAGTCTGAACAATCCCAATTCTCTCAGCCTTTCCTCGTAGCAGAGTTGCTCCGTTCCTCTGATCACCTTGGTGATCTCCTCTGGACTCATCCAACAGCTCCATGTCCGTCCTGTGCTGGGCCCCCAGAACTGGAAGCAGCTCTGCAGGTGGGGTCTCACCTGAGCAGGGCAGGGGCAGATCCCCTCCCTCTCTCTGGCTGTTTTATAAAACACTGCAGTTGTACAACTGTCACAACTACAGGAGCAGATCACACTAGAGCATCAGCGAAAGACTACCCCAGCCAAATAATTTCCTAATGCATTTACTCACAGCAGTCTCGGGAGGCAGGGAAGTGATATTATCGCTGTTCACAGGAGGCAGGAGGCAGCCATGGAGAGATATGGAGCTTGCTCGTGCAGAGGCAGCTGCAAATACCTGCACAAAATTCGAGATTAAAAAGATTATGACCATCTACCAAATCCTTGTCCTTCTGTTGGAAATTATGTAACTTTTCTAATTTTTTAATTAATGGGTTTCATTAATTTTAATTAATTGGTTTTATTTAATCGTAACAGTAAATTAATTATAAGCAATGTGTTAATCTTAAGTCACTTTTAGCCAGAATTTAGCAAAATTTAGCATGAACAGGTATTGTAGGAATACAACTTGGGAAAATTACAGAAACCTTTTTGCTAAGCTAACTTTGATATGCTTTAATGAGTAAGACCTGGGAGAGAGTGATGTATGGTTGAAATTGGCTACAAAAAGTGAAGAATTTATGGACTACAAAGATGTTTATCAGGAACCAGAAGGTAAAGAAGAAGCTAATTCAGTATATGAGTGTTGGAAACTGACATGGAGTGTCACTGAAACTGAAAATGGGGTGCTTCCCTGACAGAGGCAAAAATAGACTAAAAAGACTAAAAATACGAATTAGCACGAACAGCAAGAAATGCATAACCAAGACAGGACAGAATACTAACTAATGAAAGAACTGTGTAATTTAGAATCAGTGAACATTAATTTCTTTGTTTGCTAAAAACAGATAAACGGGTGAAGAAGTTTTATATCAGCGTCTAGTGTAGAGGGAGGAAAATTTTGTCGGCCACATAGACACACACCTCTTGAGCAAGAACAAAGTGACACCTTACTCTCTAGCACTAAAAGGCGGTGTTAGAGGCTCTGTCTGTCCCGGAGGGTTTAAAAAGGCGGTGTTAGAGGCTCTGTCTGTCCCGGAGGGTTTAAAAAGGCGGTGTTAGAGGCTCTGTCTGTGCCGGAGGGTTTAAAAAGGCGGCGTTAGAGGTTTATCCCTCCCGGCAGTCCCGCCGCTTTCCTGCGGCCCGCGGAGGCCAGGCCCGGCCCCGCGGGGCACAGGCGGCCAGCAGGGGGCGCCCGCCGCGCGGGGATGTCCCTCAGCCGCCCTCAGCGCCATGGCCGCGCCAGCGCCGGAGGGACGGGACGGGACGGGACGGGACGGCGGAGGCGGGGCCNGTCCCCGAAAAACAGCGCTAGGGCCGAGGGTCTGTGGGCTCCCCATGCAGCGTTGAGACCACACGCGGGGTCATCACTGTGCCGACACGCCGTCCTGTACAGGGCATGTCTTGTGTCCCTCGCTGGGGGGCGACGGACGGACGGACGGACGGACGGACGGAGCATGTTGTGGGCTCCTCAGAGAGACTTTTCTCCACTTTATTCAGTGCACTTGGCATGACCATGCCCCATCCCACTGCCCCTTACTGGGACACGCTGCAGGATTAGGGACTGGAGGTACAAGTCCCATCTTGTGAGCAGCAGCAACTTCACTCTCCACGGAGGAGAGTAACTGTGAATTACAGAACCACTTACTCTGGAAACAAGATCATCGTGTCCAACCGTTCCCCCAGCACCTCCAAGGCCACCAAGGAACCACATCCCCAAATGCCACATTCACACATCTCTTAAATCCCTCCGGGGATGGTGACTCCACTGCCTCCCTGGGCAGCCTGTTCCAGTGCTTGACAACATTTTTGGTGAAGAAATTTTCCCTAATATCCAATCAAAACCTCCTCTGGTGCAACTTGAGGCCATTTCCTCTTGTCCCATCGCTTGTTAATTTGGAGAAGTAGTGATGTTGGTGAAGTTTCAATCTACAATGACTTATCTTAAATTAAGAAAAACAAAGACAGTGGCCCACAGTATAAAACACAGCTGGGTGTAAACATTTCCGGAAATCAACTGAAGGTGCCGATGACTTCAGTGGAAGGTCTCAGAAATAGGGAAGGAGAAGAAGCAACAAACAGACACGTTCTGGTTTAATAACTCTGTAAGATTGGTCCTTTGTGGTAATATAAATTAGAACCTTGTCATTTAAAGAATCTTTTCGGGCATAATTAAGATCCGAAATGAGAATAGACCACAGCAATAAAAGTCGTCTTATCTGATCAAAAGCATGCACTTAATAGCAAAAAAATTAATATTATGCCATAGGTTTTAATGTCTTTTTAGTCGCCTGTCCTTAATCTATTCTTCTTCCATTATATGCAAAGCACTTACAATATTTCAAATAAAATCAAAAAGGAAAAAATAATCTAAAAATCCAAATGCACTTGCTAATTAAATAGCAATGCCCTTACTTCCATTCATGCAATCTCGATAAATTACAGTCTTCCCATACTAATTAACTTCAAGTTTAATGGATTTCTCTCACCACCGCAAGCTATGCAACAAAACACAACATGCTCAACTTTACAAAAACAAGTCAATATTGAAACTGCTCGCTTGATTCTGCTTCAGCAGAGCACTCAAACACGTGTGTAAGAGCAAACACAGGAGGAGCAGCTCCTTGGTGGTGGTGCAGCGAGCTCCTGCACCTGCAGAGCTCACATTTAGTGCAAAAAAGCACTTTTTAGCTGCTATCAGATTTTTTCCACCCTCAATGAATTCACTTGCATTGAATCCAGAGTATTTTCGTGGGTTACAGGGGACTGGTTTATTACAGGCAGCATGGCCTGTTCTCTCCCATCCCAGGCAAGTATGCCATGCAGGAATGCTGCAGCCACAAAGGCACAGAGAGATGCATTTCTGAACTGAACCCCATCAACACAGAACGGTTCCCGGGAGGCTCTGTATTTGCATGTTAGAGTGTGTTTTTGTATTTAGTCAGACCATTAAAGTAAGGTATTTCTGTTACTAAATGATCTGCTTATTGGGAAGTTGATCAAGGTTATCAGAAAGTAAGTTTGAGGTAAAACATTGTGAGAAAACACGAGAACAGTAACCCAAGACGGTATCAGAAAATGAATGCCAGCCCCTGATCCTGGGGAAGAGAGATGGGTCAGTATAGTCTCCCTGAGCCACCAGGAACACACTTGGAGGGAAACAGCTTGAGTTTTGAATCTGAAATTACTCCAGGTAGCTCTACGTGTGGAATTTTGAGTTCTTTGAGTGATTTTTTTTTTTTTTCCCTGTAACAGCAGTAGGGTATTAATGCTCTATTCTGTCAAACAACTGCAAGATTCCACTTACGGATAAAATTATTCATACTCAGTAAAAGAATGCTTCATATCACAGGTCCACCTCCACAGGAGGAGTGAGGCATCCATTTTCCATAGATACCTCAGCTAGGACCTGCATTCTGAAGGATCCCCAAGACCAATCCACACCACACAGCTTGGACAGGGAGGGGGGAAAATTTCACAGCAAGTGGATTTGCAAACAGCCATTATTTTATTCCAGTACTGTTATTTTCCTATTCTGTTCTTTCCTTCCCTTTGGCTTGGTAATAAGTAGTGGGGAAAACCTGCTTGCAGACAGGAGGACACCGTATAATTAAAGGCAAAGTATTCTATTTAATTCTGTAGGAACAACATCAATTTTCCTAATACAGTGTGTGAAATGTGAAAAATCAGGTAAGCAGTGCATACATTTTTTATGAACATGAGGACCCTGAACTATTACTAATGAAGTACAGAAAGAAAAGACAGGACTCTCAGTAGGAAAATACCATCCATTAAATGTCTCCCTGGGGATCAAATGACACTTACAATTGAAAGACATTAACTACCTCCTACATTTCAATTGGTTACCAGCAGGATGCCTATTTGTAGAGATTTGTGCTGCCTGTACTCTGTTAGTGTAAGATGCCACATTAATATTTTCTGACCTTTGCAGCAGATATTGCCCTTTTTTTTTCACAGAACAGCAGCCTGATTTTACCTTTTAAAACCGTTGATCCTGTTAAAGAATGAGCACAAGAGCAACTCTGTGAGTATGCAGGGGCCTGCTGAAGCCGATAGACCTGCTGAACACGTTCTGAATGTTTTGTGATACACGTTACCCTTTACAGCAAGACTTCCAGGGTTCTTTTCATAAAAGTGTACCTGCCTTTTACTAAATGCCTATCACCAAAGATCAAAAGGCTTTTGAAATATTTCCCCTAAGAAAAGCAAAAAATAAGAACTTAGAAATTCATTCATTTCAAAACGGATTAATCAAAGGCAGGTCTTTGATCAGCAAAGGAAGTCCTCAGTTCCAAAACAATGAGCACTTTAATAGGGAACGACTACACCTCTCTGGGTATGTTGTCCTTGAGGCATGTTGGGCTCTCATGGGTGTCACCACCAGGACAACAAGGCAGGTCTACTTTTCATTATTGTACCACCTGAAAACTCAACACCTCCTTCCCATGCCTCCATGTCTGTTGCCTCCATTTAGCTTCACACTATGTGGTAATGTTTGCACTAGAGCTCCCTGTGGTTTTATTTACACATATATATATGTGTTTGTGTGTATAGATACCACATATAGCCATATACATGTATTCCTGCATTATTTACTGCCATTCAAATGAGAAATGTGCAGTGATTTCTTCCTGCAGTGGATTTGATGTGACTCCTATAAAAAAATAAAATAAAACTGTAGTCGCAAATAGCAGAGATTAAACCACAACGTCAAGGTCTGAGAGGAGAGATTATAGATCCCACATCCGCAGATGTTTGCAGCTGCTGACAGTCCTGTGATTTAAGGATCTGTTTTCCCATGTCATTGCAGGACAGGCAAACGTCTGCCACAAATAGTCATCAACAGATTCTACCCTTAGAGCTTATTTTTGACCAAATGGAGCCTGTTCAGTACTGGCCATGCCCATTGCAGGGGTGGTCACAGTTCAGTGACAGGTGAACTGAAACTGTCCTCTAGAGTCCAGAACTTTTCAGGTCATAAAGGACACTTAACAGCCACACTAAGCCATCAGGAATTCACCCCTTGCACGCTGCTCATTAGGAGTTACTACGAGATGATGAATTGCCAGTGACTTTGGGGAGGGTCACAGGGGCAATAGGAAAGCAGTGGATACGTGGCTGTTATTAACAGCCAGAATTCTGCTGGTTTTCACACCACAGACAGAACACAGATGTGCACATTATGTAAAAGGAAAATAATTCCTGGGGACTGACTGTCATGGAAGGTAAAACAACTCCCAAAGCAAGCTTTTAAATTTAAAAAAAAAAAAAAAAAAAAAAAAAATTCTGCAGTATAAGGACATTACAAAGGGACTTTCTGTCCAGAAAGAGATGTAAGAAGGCATTGCATCCTTCAGGGAAATATCAAAGTGAAGCTAAAAGCATTAGAAGTGTGAGGCAATTCTACAACTTTGGAATTTTCTGGGTAACATCTGTGCTTCTGTAAAACATTCATACTCCTGAGAGTCAATGATGAAGACAACGATAATCAAGGCCTGTGTACAATATAACAGGGAGTTTTCAGAAAAGGTGGGTTGGTGCCATCGTTCACTGACCGTGATACAGCAACCTAATCACCCTCTGGAAGCGACAAAGCCAGTGCACGGAGAGAGCGGTGTGAATTCACAGCTCACCTGTTCCTCAGCACCCATTTTTCAGGTAGATGCTCCTCCATGCGGGGTGCTGCTGGCACCTGCCCCTGCACTGGATCTGCCACACTGAGCAGCCCACGGGAGCATTCCCTAACTCACATCAGCAATCCCCTGGGACAATCTCACACCCACCGCACGGCCAGTTTGTGCCAGCTCTGCTGATGTTGCCTGACCAAAGGTGCCCGTGCTCAGCCAAACCCCTTCTTCCAGCAAAGAGGAAGGGGCAGCAGCCTCTGGCACAGGAGCACTGAGGAACACCTGCATCTGTAGCATCCTCTGTCTGCTCAGCTGAACCTGCAGAGGGGCAGGCATCTGTCCAGGGCCTCTCTGCACCTTCTGAGTGAAGTCAGCTGCTTCACACAGAGGAATTCAGGGCGTTAGCCGATGTGCTCTCAGTTCACACCCTGGTTTACTTGCTACTAATTGTTTACATGAGCTTTGAGTCAGCTTTTCTGTTTCCTTCCCTCTCTCCCTAGAACAGCAAATCTGTCATCAGTAATTCAGGCAATACAGTGTCTCCTGGATACAAGGAACATACAGATGTCCCCCTGCAAACCCCAGATGAGTGGCCACTATTCTGCTATTTATTACAGTAACACATTCCAGCGTTTGAGCCAGCAGAGATAATTGAAAGAAAACTGAGCCGAGCAGGCCTGTTGCACTCAGTCAATAAATGTACAGCAGGTTTGTCATTTTACAGAGCTGCATCTGCTGTTACATCACAGACTCCTTGGGAGAGTTGAAATACCAAATCCCAGGCTAATATATGTAGGTCTGACTCCCCTGTGGTCAGCTCTGGTTTACATCACCTGCGAGTCTAAAAAATATTCAATCCCAAAATGTTAAACTCTCAGAGGATCACACAGGGTAATTCAGGTTGGAGGGCAGCCCAGGAAATCTCCATGTGCAACCTGCTGCTCAAAGCAGTGCCAGCCTGAGGTCAGACCAGGTGGCTCAGAGCTTTGTCCAGTCAGGTCCCAAAAGCTTCCAAGAATGGAAACTTCACAGCCCTTCTGGCAGCCTGCTCCACTGTTTGAGGGTCATCCTAGGGGAAACAGTTTTCCTTACACTCAGTATGAATCTCTCCTGTACAGTTTATGTCTGCTGTCTCTGATCCTTCCACCACTTTCAGTGAAGAGTCTGGCTCTGCCTTTTGGAGCCTTTACTGTTACAGGTCTTTTTCTTCCCAGATGAAGAGTCTGTATTGATCCTTATTGAATTTCGTATGGCTCCTACTGGCCTTTCAAGGTCCCTCTGAATGGCTGGTCTGCCCTCAAGCTACAGACAGATAGCACCTGGAAATTGGTGTCACCGGAAAACTTGACAAAAGTATGCTCCATCCCTTCCTCCAGGTCACTGGTAAAGGTCACCAACAGGACTGGTCCCTGAACAGATGCTGGAGTACTGCACTCATTATATGCCTATGACCGTGCCGGGGATCAATGAGCTAAATCATCTGGTTGTGTTCTCTGTCCATCCATTGAGTTCTCTGTCCATCCAGAATGCAATATCCCACACTAGACAGAGCACTGTCTAGGAGACTGACGAACGCCTTGCTGAAGTCCAGGTAAATGACAGGGAGGTTCCTCACCCACCCACAAATCCTGTTGGTTCATCACTGAAGGCAAGCAGGTCAGGCAGGCCTGTTTCCTCAATCTGTGCTGCCTGCTCCTAACCACCTTCTCCTCCTTGTGTCCACAAGTGTGTCCTGGGAAGAACAGTTACCTGATGCACAGCCTGTGGAAAATACACATATCACTGGAAATTCCCATTCAACACCAACTGTGGGTTGACTGGTGCCAGAGAGAGCCCTCTCCTAGCTGAGCAGGACCTACCTGCTAATACAGCTCAGCCACAAGGTGTGATGGAACACTTCCATCAGAGAAGCAGACTTGGAAATAGTTCACAATTAGCACAAAAAACTTAGTGTACTGTTTTAGGCAATGAATGCATTTAATCAACTGCTTCAAGAAGAGACATACAAAATCATTTTTTGGAAATCTTCTTTCTACCCTAGAAATTGCTGTTTCTTATACAACATCCCAAATTTTGATGTATACTGCGGCTGGTTCATAGAGCTGTATAATTTTTAAAACAGATGGGGCTTGTTTAGTTCCAAAGCTCTTGAGTATGCTGGTTTTAAATACAAATCTGGAAAATTTCCACCTAATTTGTGCTGCAAATTTAGCCTGATTTCACAGCAGCTGGATATGTTTCTCTAATTCATGTACTCTCCAAACGGCCTGTACCTGCATATGCACATTGATCTTCAAGACAGATACAGAACCATGGAATGCAAATGTTTCCTCAGTGTACACGTGGGACAACATTACTACTTTCATGAGATTTTACTTGGGTTTTTAAGGCAGGCATGGCTTCACATTCACTCCTTTATCTATGCGGCACATGACACACTTGTGAAACCGTTGTAGAATTTTCTGAGAATTTACTTTCTTATTTTAAACAAGACAATTTTTTACATTCCTTTAACATCATAACCAAGTGCCTTTGTACCATCTGTCGAATTACTCACATGGAGCCATAAAAACATTCTAAGATAATCTAATATACTTTTTATATGCTGGTGAGTGCCACTATTTAAAGATTTCTAATTCAGATTTGACATGGCTACTAATCAGCACCCACTATCAGAGGACAAATAAGAATTTTTTCTGTCCAATGATATACAACACTACAACATTTCAAAAAATACAACATATAAGTTACCAACCCAGCAACGAATCTTACAAGTCATGAAGTTTTGGAGCATGACACTGCGTTGTTCAGATGTGGGAGAGCCTGCAGAGCCAAAGCCACAATATTTTAAATGTGATGTATTTTTTAGCCTAGAAATTCTGGGGATATATGTGGCTATATATTTTTTTAAATTGCTTCCTTTCTCTTGAAAGGGAAGAAAGATTGTTAAGTTTTATTGTGGCACAGAGGGAATCACATCAGCTCTGAGAGGAAATAACACTGCAAACAAAGAGCCTTCAAGAGTTCGTCAAGGATCTAGGAAGATGCACTGAAACAACACCTCACCTTTCCTCCGTGGATTTGAGGAGGATGAACTCTGGTGCCCTGGAGGAATCAGAGACACCATGAGGGGAGGGAGGAAAACAAGCGTCCTCACATTCCAACACCTTGAATTCAGTTTGCCTGAGAACCATCAAACATTCTGGAAGCTGAAGTACTGATAGCTACCGTTGGCATTATCATCCTCTCTCTAACACCTGAATACAGCATTTAATGTCACAGCCTGAAAGACAACTGTCACATAGACAATCTGACAAGAAAACAAAACAAAAAAGGGGCTTTGTTTTAGTGGATTAAGAAGAAAGTGCACATAATAAAGCATTTCTATCTTTTATCAGAAAATTGTGTCAATAGTGCCTGGACATTTGCAGAAGCCCAGAGAGCAGGTAAGGCCATGGGCAGTCCTTAAAGCCAACAAAGCAGGAGGGGTCCTGCCAGGAACAACCCTACCTCTGCTTTGGAAAGTTGTCCTTCTACTTTCCTGCTATCAAGATGGCTTTTATGAAATAAACAACCCAGAACTGCAGAATTTCACTTATTTTGAATGCACCTTCGCCATCCTTTGTCCTTTTTGGGACTTTTATAACATGGTATTAAAAATGTTTGGCAGCGTACCATGCTAGCTGTGCATTTTCAGGTATTTGGAAGCACTGCAGATCTGTCAGTAACTCAGGGCAAGCAGCAAAGATGCTCTTAGAATACAAAACTCTACAGAAACACAGTAAACATATATGTGCATCCAAACGTATGATAAGGAGCAGGTTCCACCTGTCTCTGACTACTCCGTAAGCACTGCAGATGAACTCACCTAGTCTCTCTTCTAATATTCAAAAAAACACCGAGTTTTCAGCAGTACCATGTATAATACAGACCTCTAAGCAAGAATACGAATTTCCAGTTTTCTGTACACTCTGTGCAAGGTCTCCATTAACAGCATCTCAGGTGCCACCCTCTTGTCCCTGGAAAACTCAGCTATGCTCCTACCTCAAAAACCTGTGGGAGGGATAGATCCAGACACTGCAGATGGAAGTGGCAGCTAAGTAAAGCACTTCCAAACCTACCTCGCTGCACAGGAAACTCCTGCTTAGACAATCCTTAGTCATCATTGTTTAAACCCAAGTTGAGAATTTTCATACACTTCCTCCTCGCTCCTTCATATGTACTTTCCTTCAAAGCCCCAGACAACATTCACAGATGTGACACATAGTCACACAATTGTAGTCACACAATTTCTAAATAGTCTAAATAACGTTTCAGAAAAAGTCAGATTTTTCAGAACTCACAGTGATGTAAAAGGACTCCAAGGACAGGAGACTGGAGGTCAGTAAGGTAAACCAGGGATGGGAAAGAGGATAAAGCTGGTATTTTGAACAGTGAGCTGCAGAGCCGGTGCAGGAACCACAGCATCTTGAGAGGCACGAGTCAACAAGTAATGGTCCCTAACCCTGGTTCCTTCATCTGTCATCTCCTGGGAGCCAGGTACTTCAACACATTGCCTCCCCAAGGGCAAGATAGTACGATGAGCTGTATCAGCAGCATGTTGACTTTTGATTGGAAACATCTCCCATTTGTACCGGGTTTCTGCTAAAACACTTAGTGTCCAATTTGCAAAAATATATGTGCATACTTAAAGACTGTCTTTGACAGGCTGCCAGCTCTTGTGCTGAGGAATGCAATCCAGAAATCCAGAGTTGCTAGGCTCTGTGTGGCTTGCTTGCTCGCTCGCTCTCTCTCTCTCACAAAAAGAGTATTTCTCTTCAGAATAGAAGGTTTCTACTGAAACTGGATCTGTTATGGAAACCTGCCATGTCTCCTAAGGGTGCTGCCTTGTGCAGAGCCACAGCCTAGATCTGTATGTGACCAGGTCACGTCCTGCAGGCATATGTGCACCACATCCAAGGGGTATGGGTGTTGCTGCCCTGGAGGAGGGCCCCGCCTGTTTCTCAGTCCATGTAAAAGCACTGGGCCCTGGGGCTCTGTGTGCTGAAGGATGTGCCTGTGCTATTTGAGCTCCTAGAGAAATCCCAGCAGTTCTAACACGGGAGTGTGTTTTGTCTTTGTGTTAGGGTGCGGACACTGGGCTGGGGTATGGTAACCAGTCTTACCCTACACAGGATATGGAATAAGCCAGATGAACATTGAGTAAATAGGGACAGGTTGCAAAGCCCTCCCTCATTTGTTATTAAGAGGCCTTGCACACTCCATACTTTAAACAAAGGTGAGATTTTTCATTGTTTGAAACCAGTCATTAAGATGCCTCTCCACCCTAAATCTCTGCCTATTACCAATACATCACAAGCTTCTGTTTTCAGGCTTGAAATGGCATCAGTTCTGTGTGCCTTTGCACTCCTGTGCTCCAGGGGGTACCTGAGAATTGTGTCCTCACAGGGGTTTCAGCCCAGGTTTGAAGACCCTATGACATTCAAATGGATGAGAGAAGCTTCAGAGAAGTGTCTGAACTTCGGGCTACTCCTCTGAGCTGCCCTCAGATGTCAGCCCCTAAGGAGTCCAGCCATCATTTTTTGAACCTTATTAACTAGAGCTTAAGGAAAACAGCTATAGATTTTATTCAGCAGGGACATTCTGCCATGTGGAGCAATGCTCTCTGCATTCATTTCCTTTTTTGCAACGTTTCAGTATTGAACATTATTTAGGCATCGGACCTGAACACAAATAATCGTACAATAAAAAGCAGTGACTCAACAGGTTATTGCCACAATAACTCCTACATCCCCACTGTGTGCAGACGTAGTTTGGTTGCTTACCCCAGAGATGAAGGTAGTCCCATTCCTAATCACTGAGAGCCATTTATCAGCCCCAAGGCAGAAGTGCACATCACTCAGTCATTGTTATTGAGACCATAAGGCACACTCCAAACTGAAGGAGAGAGGGAAACCTCTGCTTACAGCCATTAGCAAATCATTCATACAGCTCTCTCTAATGTTGTTTCTCTCATTTTCCAGTTTGCAATTAGATGCAGATCTTATGCAGGGAAGGTAGAGCAGGTGGAAGCACTTCCATCCCCTCATACTCTTCGCTGTTCTGTTTTCTCCTTTGGTGCCCTCTTCCATTTGACATTGTATCCCGTAGACAGAGGGATGGGGCAATTTCCTAGTCTTCCTTACTAATTTCTAACAGATTCATGAAACTAAACAGGAGAAAAAGAAGAAGGAAACCATGGACCTATTGATATAAACATACATTACACCCACAAGTTTGCCACAATACAGGTGGGAGAGCACAAACCCAGAACCCCACAAAGAGATTGTGCTTCTAAAAGTTTGCAGAATTACAGAGCCTCACACCCTCCCAGATTCATGCAGCATGATGGAAAATCCCCTATCTCTGCATTACAGCTTCAGCCACAGACTGGAAAAGACAGCTGTAAGACTAGGAAATAACCTAACAGCTTTTCAGTGGAGTACAGGCACCTCACTCTCCTCTTCTGGTACAGTATCAAAGTCTCTGTGATTTTCCTTTAAAGACAAAGAAAAAAAACCAAACAAACAGTGAGGGAAGGTGGCCAAAATGCAGAGCAAGCGTATGTGGTGCAGCAATTCTCCCTCTCTCCCTCTCCTTCCAGACACCTCAGAGGCCCCCCCAAGCCCCATGGAATTACAGAGCCATGCAGAGGAGCAGGACTGACGGCACCATATGCACAGGCTGGCACCGCTGGAATCACCCTGCGCACAGTCGATCCTGTTCATTTGACTTTTTAGTGCTTGTGACTCCCCTTACAGGAACTCATTACAGCTCAGTGCAGCAGCAGCCGCTCTCCCTGTCACATCTCATCGCACGCCAGAGGAGGCTGCCCTTTCATCTCTCTGTTTTTTTAAGCTAAGCTTTAGCACATCAGGGGGAACATCTTTGAAATCCTTACTGATTCCCACTGGAAATGGTGCCAAGCGAAAGAATCATTTCCCACAGACATTTTCTTTCCCCAGGGTCACAGGCAGGCTTAGCTCAACCCTGTCTGCAGTGTCATCTAGAAACAAAATAAGCCCAAACCCAGCTTGCCCTCTTTTCCAACAACATTTTCTGGGTCTATCTGGAGCCAGAAAACTCTTCCATCCCAGCCCAGCTGAAAGCACGGTGGTGGCAGAGGGCAGCAGCAGAGCTCCCAAGACAGCTCTGACAGCTTTTTGAAGCTCATTTAGCATCAGCTTGGGCACTTTAGCCCAAATTCTGTGCCAGAGCCAGGCAGGAGAGGTTTATGGTTTGGTGCTTTGTGCTGGAGCATCCCTGGAATGTGGGGACAAATGGTGCCCCCAGACACGAGTGCAGCTCTGGGCACTGCTCCTGCCCGGCACACACCAGACTCCGGGGCTGGAGCAAGGCTTCCCCAGACCCACCACCTTGGTACTTTTTGTTTTGAAGCAGCATTGGGAAGAAATATTTAGCTACAGCGAGGAACCTTGTCTCATTATCTGTGTGGCCTTTTTGATGAATTATAAAGAGCTCCTGCTGCTTGCTAAGCATGTTCCAGATGCCACGCCACAGGCAGAGTTTTTTTGGGTTTTTTAAGTGAAAGGAATATTTTTTCCAGAGGTTTGCTGTAAATTATAGGATGAGCTTTGTCCACTGTGGGCCAGGTGCTCTTGCCAGCATGGAAACACTTGCACAACACTCCTGCCAAGCATGTGCTCCAGGATTTGTTTTAGGGAATACAAGATCATTCTCTCTATCAAATCTACATAGCCTCATGGTGAATTTTTTTGTTTTTACACAATCTTTAATTTCTTCTCAAAACACCCCTGTGAGACAAGATATTTTATGATTCACTTTTTTTCCAAAGAGAAACTTTAAGATTTTTATGGATCACAAAAACATTTAGGTACTTAAGTAGAAAGTGGAACCCTAAATCCCACTGAAATGAGCCAGACATAAGCCCTCAATAGGGCTGAAACGCTTTAATACTTCACTAAATTTCTGCCTCACTGCTTTACCCAAGGTCATGAAAGACTTCTGGAAAAACAGCTCCCAACCCCACAACTTGCCCAGTAATTACTCTCCCTCTGAAAGGTGGAAATTTAGCAATTTTGCAAGGCCATTTGGGAAAACAAGACACACCTGCTGTGATAGCTAAACCTCAGTGGGCAGCAGGTACCTTTGCCCGAACACAACGTATCAATGCAACTATTCTGCTTCCCAGCTTGGTTGGAAGTAGCCTGGAAATCTCAGCACAGGAGTGTATTGTATCTGGCCAAATTCACCTAGGGCAGAGCAAAGTCTTGAACCAAA
Organism: Struthidea cinerea; assembly: GCA_013397865.1. NCBI lineage: Eukaryota > Metazoa > Chordata > Aves > Passeriformes > Corcoracidae > Struthidea > Struthidea cinerea. Next base: position 1,215,835 of record VZTI01001766.1, read on the forward strand.
ATCCCAGGAGTTCCACCCAGTTCCTTAACCACAAGGCCAGTTCTCCTCACGTCATCCCTCTCCCATTTGGGGGGTCAGGATGAATGAACGGTGCTTTTTCAAACACCGCAGAGAGTGCTTGATGTGGTGGGGCCTGAATTGACTCTTTCAAAGTCCGTGAACCTCTTCCATCCTCATAGAAAAACAAAAATCTTCAGATTTTTTGTTTTAAATTCAGATCTAGTTACTGCTGAGCTCTGGAAGCAGCATGCAAACACAGAAAGCTTTATGCCTCCCTGACTGGTGTCAGGCAGAACGTAAAATATTTATGAAAGCACTCCATGCAATATTTTATTTTGGATTTAAAGGGGCAGGAGTGATGGGAAGGATTGCTAAAATGCATTCAAACCTGAGTCTTAGATTTGTTCAGGAACCACTCCCTGCTAAGACTGGTTGAACAGAAGCATAAATATGATCTCATCTGTATTTACATGAATAATCTCATTCAATTCAGTGGAGTTGCTCCTAATTGCCACAGATTTATAGGGGATAAGATTCAGGATTTGCCAAAAAACATCTCTGGTGCCAGTGCTTTGGGGCTGAGTGGGTGTTTGCAAACACAAACCCACTTTTCCTCCCACTGTCTGATCCACTTGTAGCTTTTCATTTTCCATGCACAAAGTTCCTCAATCCATTGCTTAAATTAGCAGTAGCCAGACAGCCCTGAGCAGCCTTTGCTACATGAAGCAAAATTACTTGAAGTGCTGTGCTGCTGCAGAAGGACTTAGATCCCAGATAATGGAGTAAAGCTGTCAGTAATATCCCAAAGTTTGCTAAGTGTCATATACAATCAAATATTTCTAAGTGATTGTGGCTTAGGACAAAGCCTATCCCCTTAACCATCACAAAAGGTTTAGCTTCAAAAAGCACACTAAAGACAGGATTTTGGAAAGGATTTTTGAGCAGAAGTCATTCCTTGAGATCAAGGCCTCTACCCGTCTGGTACTTGCATATACAGTAAGACTGCCTGGAATTTCAGGGAGAAGTTAAATGATAAACCCCCTCAATAACTTTTTAACATGTCAGGGTCAGGCCACTGAAGCCAAGGCTGAGCCTCACAAGATGTGAAGTTGTGCATCAGCTAGCCCAAATACTCCAGGAAACCCTTCAGGAGAGCACTCCAGGGAGCATTCTCCAGTTTGCCTCTCTCCCCATTGCCATGATAAATCTCTGTCTCACACCTGGATTTAGATGCTTAAACCATGTGCTTTTTCAGGGTTTTCCCCAGGTCCATGGTTAAGCAGCAGGACTGTGCTCACACTGACTACGGTTAGAGCTGCCCTCAGTTCTCATGAGATTGTTGTGTCTTCAATAACATCTTCCTGACATTGTCCTAATCCAAAAATAGCAGTAAAAAATAAGGAAAGCAAAGAAATTGATCTGTCACTACACATCCTGCTACACATGGCAGGCTTTACATTCCCACAGCAGCTGTGCAGGTGATACACAGCCAGGAGATGCACTGAAAGGGTTTCACGTGGTCCCAGACTCCGGGGGTCCAAGGCTGGAAACACCTGGACAAAGGCTCCTGGGTTGGTATCACCTGCAACCTTTGGACTGGCCCCACTTTTGAGTTTTAAAACCCAGACACTGTGATGTTCCACCTTGTTCAGATGCATGAGTTTGTCTCCTGCAACACCATATATAATAATTCAAGTGTCCTGGAGAAAACCTAAGAGACTGGCACGTTCTTTTGGTCATGAGCACCAGCATCAGCAAACTCTGTGCTAAAAAGAGCTCCTGCACTTGACTTGGATTCAACTTCTCTTTCAGAATGAGCAGTGAAAACCACTGTGCAGAGCTTGCAATGTGCCCAGCACAGTGGGTACATTTTTTCATTAAAAATCTTCTCCAATCTCATATGGAAAAACAGCTCCATATTTCTCAAGCTACTTTGATAACTGAGTTGGTGCTGAATTTTCCCGAGTCCAGAGGATGTACACAAATGCAGACTCTACTTCACAGCAGATAAATGAACTGGCTTGGCAAGGTTCCTTTCACCACTACAGCAGGATGAGTTGCCAGGGCTGGGGTGTCTATCCATGATGGACAATACATCTGGATGTTGAGGACAGCCCATTTACTTCTTTCTGTCCACCTCCCCTGTGAACCACTGACTCTTCAATGTCCTCATCATTTACTTGCTAGAACTGAACAAGGAAACATTTCCTTCCTGCTTAAGAAAGGCTGCAATAAACTTTTATTAACTTTTGTTTTGAACTTCCACACTTCATGTTCTTCAGTGTCCAGTGTGATAACTAAACTGAGACTTCTATACTCAGAGGCCCAGAGCTTACTTTCTTGTGTCCTGTGTGGTGACGTAGACATTTACACTTTTGATAATTTAGGGCCATTTATTCCAGCAAGGAGGATGTGACATTTTGTGCCAAATCAGCCCCAAGATGTGCAGGCAGAGCATTTGGCTCTTCTTTCTCTACTACTTACCCACAGACGGAACAGCAAATTTGGCCCTGCTGGGAGAAAGATGAAAATTCTACTGTAAAGGCAATTTATTTTGTAACTCAAGCACAGCTATAGCTGCAGAATTGTGGTATCAATCCAGTATGAAATAATACTTTAATTTAAAAAATCACTAGCATTTAAAATAAGATTTCTCCAGTTGATGTGCATAGATCCTTCTTCCCCATTTCTTAGTTTATTTAGGTAGGAGGGTGTTTGTTTCTGCTGCTGCACAGATCCTGAATATGAAGATTTTGACAAGCTTGCTCCTTTCCCTTTTTTTGAGCTGCATAACGAATATGCCACCATCTTGGCAATAAGGCTACAAGGTTTCATGTCAGCATAAAAACAAAGAAAGGAAAAGTAGAGATAAACTTTCCTGTAACATTTCAGCAGCTGTTACCATAGTAATAATTTGTTTCACAAAGCCAGCAAACATCATTTCAAGGATTTCTCCAAGTGCCCGTGGAACAAGTAGCAGCCATCAATAACCTCCTTCTCTAAAGCTTCCTAAAATTGTCACAGACCTTTCTCTTATGTTATTTGCTGAAAGCAGAAACAAAACAATGAAGGCCAGAAATAACATCACTCTTAAGATGGATAGATGTGAGGAGAAGTAGACATGAAAAACACAAGTGCTGCATCTTTGTGTACCCAAGGCCTAAGTTTCTCAAACAGTCATTGATGCCAACTGTCAACTTGAGATGAGTTGGTGCCCAGGCATCCAGGATCCTAAATAGGAAGAGCTTTATATACCAAAGACAGTTCTTTTAACTGTTTGGAGGGTGTCACCCACGGGGTGGTATTTTGTAACACCAATCAGTGCTCTCACAGTGTTTTCCACGGCTGGAAGTTTCTGGGTGGGTTTTGGGGCATGTTGCAAAGAGCACAGGGCAGAGGAGATCTGCTTTCCAGTGCTGTAGAGGTGCAGATGTAATTGCAAATAGGATCACAGTCCTGGTGGCAGAAGGACTAAGATCAAGTTATGCCATTTCACCTGCAGACACAGAAAGCTGAATCATCTACCCAATGGGTTTTTTTCCTAAATTCACTGGGGTTGCAGGGTTAGAGAAACAGTGGGGTGGACAGCATGAGGATTTGCTGCACCTAACAGCACTTGGGAATACACAGGAAAAATTCCTTCCAAGTTTGAAAGTGGTGATTGCTTTAACTTTGTATGTCTGCAAGAATGATCACAGTTTCCCCATCAGTCTCTCCAGCACACCAGGAAGCATCACTGAAGTCCCAGCACCTCAGTCTGGGTTTCTCAAACCCCTGTAACTCAGTTTCTGTAAGTGTCTCCTGGGACAAGGAATCACGAAGGGGCGTTCTACCTCCTCAGTTTAAAAAAATGTCATAAACACACTCAAATATTGGTTTTGTAATGCTCAGAAAAGTTATTTTCCCACAGAAGTTTACTTCATGCAAGTTCCATGGCAGAGATAATGCAGGGTTAGGTACACTCCTAATACATTCCTCAAATATACTCATTTTTCTCTCATGTTCACACACCACCAGCACAACAGCCTGGACTGCAACTGCAGTACATAGCGACTAGCAAGACACAAATAATAAATAGAAATATTCAGCAAAGTTCTGACCTTACAAGAATATAAACATGCTTACGGAAAAACACTGCTGAATCCAAGCCACGCGCAGAACCAATATCCTCCTGACCTCTTTGTCAGAAAGTGTTTTTTTAGCACTCCTGATACCTCTGGAGTTTATTTTCTGGAACTTGCAGCATTAGTCATTTCTCTACATCATTCGAGGCAGAGCTTGCAGTGAGCTGTCTCAATGATCATCATCTGCCTGTCCAAGTCTCCTTTTGCATCACTTCAGACTCACCCTTGTGACAGTGTGGGAGTGCAGCGGCTCGCAGCCGCCGGCATCCTGCACACGCAGAAGGTCAGCAGTGTGAGCCAATGGCTGATCCCACCATATGTGCCTGGAGTTACCTGCTGGGAATGAGCAATCCCGGAAGCCGAATGCACAATTTGCCCTCCTGTTGCATGTCAGCCTCCGCTGAAAATCTATAATTAAACCGATACAATGGCAACGAAGAGGAGATTCACAAAGCAGGTTCAGGAGCTGCAGAGACATAAACACATGCTCAATTATATGAGTTTTCCCACTGGGCGTTACAAAGTAGCTTCCAGTGGCTCTGTCTAAATCAGCAGAGCTGAGGAGGCTTCCAAATCTGCACAGCGTGGCCACCTGGCCGCAATCCAGTGTCACAGTGTGGGACCAGCCTCTGCTGCCTCCCAACCCTCTGCCGTGCTTGGCCCAGAAAGGAAACACAGGTTCCTGTGAGCCAGTGCAGACAAAATAAACCCTGAGTTTGACCATCATTTTTTCTGTAGGATCAGGGGTTTACTGTTTTCTCTGTCTTCACATGGTCAAAAACCAAGCATTAAATGGGGTCATGATAACAGTGAAACAAATGAACAAAATAGACAATTCTGTTTTACTTAGAATAAGTATTTGTTCAGTTGATATTAAAATGTATTTTTTTGCATCTGGGCAGGTTTTATATTTTCACAAGAGAGCCTTGACCTAACTTCTAAAAGGAAGCGTGATTTCAAAGCAGGAAACAAAAATATTTAACATAAACCAAAATTACTCAGTTCTCAGGCAGCAGAAGCAGGTAGAAGAATCAATTTGCTTCAAACAAGTCTACATTCAAACTAAAACTTCATTTTTCTGTAAAACAACTTGTAAGCAAAAATAATTATTGCCCAGGTCATTAGACTCTTACAAAAGTCTCTAAAACTACAAGCATAGAATGCAACAGCCAGGCTGTGCCGCTGCAGGCTGGAACAGACTCATGGTCTCTGCAGAAAGATGCAGAGAGGAAACATAAAATCCATTTCATCCAGTGGGTGACACACATACATCCGGCACTAAGTCAAGTGCAGATCCATGATTCCCAAGTATTTCAGTGTCCATATAACATTAACATTGTGAGATATCACTGATTTTGTGTTACTTTAAATATATCATATTAGACAACAAGAAAAAATATTTGTAAGCTTCAAGGCAGCTTGTATGCAATGCTATTGTGTCAAAAGATCTTTTTCCATGTCAATCATATAGCTGCAGGATAAGGAATAAAAAGGGGTTTAGATATTCATTAATTAGTGCTTAGCTTTATTTGAAAAATGCATCCTTCACAATGTGTCATGTTAATATGCCATAGCATTTTGAACATTATTAGTTTTATGCTTATTAGGCATATCCTGCTAGAAGAGAGTATTTTAAATTAGATTAAATCTTATACATGTTTAATGCGGTGTTCTCACAATTTAAAATGCTACTCATTAAAATAGCAGAGAGAGAAATTGACTCACAGAATAAGAATGTGAAAAGAATAGATCATGAGTGAAATGAATAATAGATTAACCGAATAATCATATTACTACCTATATGAAGAGTATAAATCACAACAATCTAATGCTGTCACAGCAGAAAAAGGGAGAGCAGGCTTTCCAGGACTTAACTATGTTCATTATCTAATATGAAAGTAAGAGGCAAGTGCGATTAGTGTTAATGAGAGGCCATTTCATTGCAGCTGATGGTGGATATCAATTCCAAAGCATATTGGATAAGAACATTGCTCTGGAGATGTTCTTTCCAGTCTGTGGAAAGTCATTCCACCCTCACTCATCCTTAAACAGCCCAGACTGCCCCTCATCCAGACTGAAAGACCAATCTCACCCATCACCTTCCTGCAACACCAACAGACGTTCACTTCCAGGACCATCACCCCAGCAGAGCATCCACCAGCCTGACAGCCCTGAACTGCTCATGGGAAAACAGCCTCTGGATAACTTTCAGTAACGAAGACAAATCAAACCAAAGGCTACCAACACTTGGAGTCAATGATCTCAGAGATCTTTTCCAACTGCAATGATTCTATGATTATATGACAGCAGTGGAAAGATTCCCAAATACCTAAAATGGATCCAATTAAAACTGTAAGTCTCCGTATATACCTTTACAATACAATTCTAAATTACCCTATTCTATATCTTTATATATACATTTGATTTATTCACTTGTATATGGGTGCATATCCAAAGCCAAGCCTGCAGCACAAGGTTAGAGATCACTGTGATCATTAGGTGAGAAGAGACATCGTTCAGGTCACAATAAAGCAGGGCTCTTACTTCAGCCTATTATCCAAAACCAATACACCAGGGAGTTTATTTTCCTTACAGTGCAGGATGCACAACTTTAAGGTACTCAGCTAAGCTGGAGTCCTTTGCAAATTTCAGCGGGCCTTATGGTGGATTAGTGGAAGATACTGAAGGTGCAGTATAGGAAAATGGGAATTACAGAATCCAAAACCAGGACTCCTCCACACAGAAGAAGTTTCGCTGCAACAACACGGCTCTGAGGACCCGTTGCAACCTGTTCATGATGCTGTCCAGCCAGCCAGCTAACCTTCCCTTCCTCCCTTCCCTGATGTCCCCTGCTCTGCCACCTCATCCCTTCTTTCTCAAAGAGCAGAGAACAGTTGGGGTCACTTGGAAAATGGGATTCAAATACAAATCCCTACAAAAACCATGAAGAGCTGAACATGTGCAGAGGCACCCGCTGGTGCTTATGCCGCTCACCGCTCTGGCATTACCAGTTACTAAAACACAAAGCTTGCAGAACAGAGCTGATTAAAATGGCAACTGGCACACACAACACAGAAGCTGCCACCCAACAGTCTGTCTGTTAATGAGAAAGTAACATTTGTTAGAAGTTTCTAAACTTGACCTTGTCGGCATCAGATTGAAGGAAGAGGATACAAAACAGGAATAGCTGCTGGCATTAGGAGCTGATTGTCAGCTGAATTCAGCATCAGAAGGGCTTGCAGTCAATCTGCTCCGTGCTCACTGAGTGCTCTCGGTAGGACGTGCTTAGATATCTAGGGACTCGTGTTTTGAGGGAGGGAAAAAAGCAGGGAGAGATATTGCACAAGTGTCAAATAGAACACAACATCACCATGTACAGTTAGGGCCAGATTCTACCTTTCCAGCTACAGCTGTGGAGTAGGAAAGGGGGAGAGGAGAAGCTCAGTGATAGCAGACCTTAATCAGGGACACTAATCAAATCTGGGGCTCCAAGAAATATTCTGTGAAAGTCAGAGCTCTCCCAGGCATTGAAAACCACATTGTGAATGTTCTGTAAGCCTGAGCTGGCTGTCGTCAGCCTCTCAGATACAGGTTGGTTGTGCTTCAGGATCTCCTCTAGGTAGGTCTATAGCTCGTGCACAATGACCTCACTCATATCTTGGGAGCAACCCAATGTCCTCTGTCACATGAAAAATCATAATGCCCTCTCAAATCCCAGATAGTTTCTTCAAGAAAGTTCTTCTGGGGAGACTGGTGCAGGAAATTTTGATTGTGGTGTTCAATGTGACCATGCTCAGCCACAAGAGCATCCTTTAGGGTGCATGGCTGGGTGCAGTAGGGGGGAAGTAAGGCTGTCTCTGTGTAGGTTTGTTTGACTTGAAGAACCTTCCCAATCAGTCCTGGAGTCCAGGATCACTCCCCAGACCTCTGTGCAAGGCCTGACATCTGCTGTGTAAGAGAAAAGTTTCCATCAATTAGGTGTCAGTGATTCAGCTATGACAAGGCAAGGTGACTCAGTAGGGCCCTGCTCAGGAATGCAAACTCAAACTGCCATGTTCTTGCAAAACCGTGAGTGCCTAGCTTTACAGCTTGCTGCATGGCTCACTGGACAGCCATGCAATAAGAACAAGATCATTCTGGCAGCTTGGGCTGACAAATATTACCCAAAGCGACTGCCACAACAGGAGCAAATTATTTCATAGCAGTTGGTGCAGCAGTGGTTTGGATGCAGGTCTGTGAGCAAATGTTGGTTTTATGCCAACCCTCAGCATCTCACAGTAACAGGTCTCATAACTCAGCCGCTCCAACAAGAGGTTTTATCCCTGGGATAGTCACTTCCAGTTATAAAATTACCATTGCAGAAGTATATTCCTACTGTCAGGAAACCTTGTTTAGTGCAGTATGCTAAAAAGGATTATAACCAAATCCTATTTTCCAAGAGTGTAGCTGTAGAAAAGTAAGGATGCAAGCAAGGTTTGTACAAGGTTTGTACTTTTGTTATTCCGAGTGATGTATGTAGAGAAAACCCACAGTTATGGCCTGAAGAACCTGAGTGGGTACTTCTTCAGGGCTGAAATGAAAACAACAAACCGGCAACAAAATTCCTTGGAGTCCAACTTCACTGCACTAAGAAAAGGATAGAACAGAAAACAGTCCAAGGATTCTGGACCACAAAAGCATAGGACATGATTTTCCAAGTGCTATTCAAACATATAGGTAAGACTGTTGGTGATCTGGATATTGCAGTTTAATATCATACTATGCAAAAAGTGACCAAAAAAATTATTAAAAATGAGGACAAAAGAGAAAGGAGAAGGGTAAATGTGACATACACAATTTTATAGCTGAGGCCTCAAAAGAACTGTTGCCGAAAAACTAAAGAACATAAAATGCCCAAAAACTGACCGAAAAAGTAGACAAGAGGAGACTGGGGAGTTCTTGGGGAAAAATCATGAGATGGAAAAGAAACACAATACCACAAATAAAAAACCCCCCAAATTTGTCTAAAAGCAAATTCTCATTTGAGGAAAAGTAAAGGAGGCAATTAGGAACAAAAAGCCAATATAAAATGACTGAGAAGGAGGAAATCAATAGGAATTGGTGTAAACAATATTAGAAAAGATGAAATATTTATTAGGAAAACTAAAAATGACAGAAGAAAAAGTCTTCTTGGGCCTGGCCAAGGACAGAATATACGCAGAGCAAAGGAAGTTCAGCAGCACAGCAGCAATACAGCCAGCAAAGTTTTCAATAAAATGCAGAAGAGGTAAAATGTTCAGTACATACTTCTATTCCATATATGAAAAGGGCAGTAGGAAAATTGATTGTTTTTCAATCCTTGAGTAACTAAAGAGTATATTATAGGTTTAGGAATAAACATTTTAAGCCAGTTAAGGATAGTCTGCACAGAGGAGCTGGAGCAGAGTTAGATGAGATCTTTTTAATTTTTAATAAACCTTGATAATCTAGTGAAATCCATTCATGTTCACCCGGTTCATTTAAAGCCAGATTTGTGGTTGTGTGTCTAGGAAGAAGAAGTGTACTTAGGCATAGCTACGGAATAAGGGGCTGCAACCTAGAAAATGATCTTTAGACATATGAACAAGTAAGTGACAAATAGGGAGGTAAATATACTCCCATTTGCAGCACTTGAGGGACTGATGATGAATATCATCCCCCGGTACCTCAATTTTGAAAGATAACACTGAAAACCAGCAAAGGTGCAAACCAGAGGATAGGAGAACATGCCTGGTTTTGTACGACTTAGAGCCCAAAACAGAGACCAGGAGCTGCCTGATTTGCAGTGTATGGAGACCTCAGAGAAGGAGAGGCAGAAGGGGAATAGCTGCTAACAAAAGGTTCCTTCGTCTGATGAGACAAATTCAAAACTGTACTACTGTTATAAAGAATAATTAAATGTTTGGCCAAATATCAGGGAAACAGGAGATGGTTTCAGGGTGATAGAACTTCCTTCTCTCCTTTCCTTCTTCCCTCCTGTCATGGAGACATTCTGAAGACACCAAGTGTCCATCAAAGAGCAGCACAAGCCCTGCAGCTCAGCACAACTGCTCCCTGCCCCGCGGGTGGGTGAGGAGGAGACAAGACCTGCATGGCTGAAATGAAGTGGGCTCCTGGCTGGCTGATATAAACATTGCCTGAGTGTGGCACAGCCTTTGGGCAGCCCTTTTCTGATTCAACAGGGCCTCATTTTAACAGTTAAGAAAATTTTGTCAAGGGCAGCACCGAGGCACAATGAAACCTACCAATACCTTTGTATTTGCAATCAACAACGTGTCTCTAATCAAAGAGAAGCCTGGACACTCCCTGAGGCCTTTGCCTTTTGGTTTTGTGTTTGCAGAGCAGGGAATCCTGGCCCCTTACAGTGCCATTGCTACCACAAATGCCCCAAACAAAAACTAAAGGGAGGAGAATTACAGAACTTCTTTAGAAGATGATGAGCCATGAGACAATTTGTGCATCTCTGTCAAACTCAGCCCAAGAAAGCAGCTGGAGGCAGACGATTTGAATACAGGAAAACAAATCAAAATGGATCCAAGCCACAGAAATACCAATTTTCTATCTCCTGAACCATAACTTAGCAGAGCAGGACACAAACAACCCTTCCCCCAGTGCTAGCACAGCAGTGTGCTGCTCATTTATTCATTTGCTGGCTCCAGGGCCTCAGCCCTTGTGTAGGTCTCAGCCTCCAGATGCACCTCTCTGCTTCTCACCATCACTGGGCCGTAATATTGCTCTTTCTTGCAGCTGTGTCACACGGAAACAACTGCATTAAGTCTAGTGCTGCTTTCTGCAAGGCACAGGCAATAAAAAACCACCCGAGTCACACAAGCTTAACAACGTGTGGAATTGGTTACAGGAAGGCGAAGGACCCAAATCATTTGCCCTCATAAATGGGAAAACACGTAGGCTTCACTGACTTTCCTGAGCTAGTACGCAAGCACTCGATTCAGCGAGGCGGATGCGCAGCCCGACGGCATAATGATTGAGCCCAGGTAGCACCACTGAGCGTTGGGCTGCCTGTGATGAAACAATAAAACGCAAGGAGAAAGCATGTCCTTTGTGCATCGAAAATGATATTTCACATTTCATTATGTGCAGCAAAACTTCCTCACGTCCTGACAAATCTGCAGGGCATTTCTTTGTGCGGTTGGCAGGGTTGTGCTGCATTAACACTGATGCAATTACCCTTACGTGGGCATCTCCTCAACGCACTCGGTCCAAGGATGAAAGACACGTCAGCTTTCAAATGTTCTACCTTGTAAAATTAAAGTTATTAGAAAATGTAATCACCCTCCATCTAGTCTGTGACTAGTGGATATATTTACGCTCCCGAGAGGGGTTAAAACAACATTTTTAGCAGCTGCCTCAAAACGCAAATCAAATCTTTGTGAGATGCTACATTGATTTGCATATTATTTAGCACGATCCTTCCCTTCCACCACAATTTTGGTTCACTGTTTTGCTCCTGTGTGAAGGTTGCCACTCTCTGCACGTGTGACACTGTCCCCCGTGGCTGCCTTTGCCAGCAGCGACGGCGGCTCCATGCTAATGAGTCCCAGGGAGACCCAGGCAGCTGGAGCTGCAGGCTCAGCTTCAGCAGAGAGGGAAAGCATGAAAATGCTCCTGGCAACTTTTGGATCTGCTAGAATTTAGTCAGTTGGAGAGTGTTTACACAATGTTAACATTGAACCGGGCGATTTCTGGCCCCAACGCGTTGGGTTTTTGTTTAATCAGTCCTGCAGCATGCAGAGTCTGACAAGGCAGCGCAGCAGGCCAGGCTTTAGGCGTTTGCTAAGTAGGGCACTGGGCACTTTGTCTGCCTCCTCCTCCCTCCCACCCTTTTGCCATGAAATTCTGCAGTGTTTACACGTAAGACTCAGATGGGTCTGAATAGCACTCAGCTCCAGCCTTGGACGTCAGACTACAGCTCGGGGTGGGCTGTCGGACACAGCACTCGCCCTTCGGATGAGAGGCTCTGGCAAGGACATGTGACAGCAAAGGGTTCCAGCTACAAGCCAGGGGCATTTTCTCCTCCTGCCAGGAAGCTAAGAACACTGAACAAAGAACATGAAGGGCTGGCAGGCTGCACACAGGCTGCTAACAATTCAGCAGTGTGTGGATGAAATGAGGGCTCACACCTGAGCAGAGGGCACGTGGCTGTTCCTGGAGAGCTGTGCAGAGCCAGCCCACACAAGGCAGTGTCACAGCCCAGGTACAGGGTCACACCTCTGGGACAAGTGGGGGCTTCATGGGAACAAGAGGAGCTGTGATGCCTATCAAAAGCTGAATTATAGTCTCATTTGGGGGGAAATCCAAAATAATTCCCTGGCAGACAGCCCACCGTGCTGTTCCAGTCTATGGAACATTTCTATTACTGTATTGAGTTTTCCTGCTGCAACCATAGCAGAGGTCCCAGCTGTGATGTAGGTCCCTATTTTCTAGCACAAAAGGTCTTGCAGCAATTGAAGACCTATTCTCCTGAGCACAAATCTGGCCCCACACACTGGCTACCCACCCAACATGCCCCCTCTCACACCCTGATACCCTTCCACAGGAGAGGGAGCCCTGTGCCTTGGCTGAAATGTCTGTTGATGGCATTTACCTACCTTGCAGAGCTGTTGTAAAGCTTATTTGTATTTGTATTTGTGCAATTAACATTTGTACTGCAAAATGCTTCAGGACTGTCAGATGCCAGGCACTACAGACGTGTTCCTGTCACAGACAGGATGGCTTTGCTTTGGCAAGTGGCGCTGCTGCAGCTGAACATTGACTGGTTCAGTTTTGTTGCAAGTAGCAACAATGATAAACTCAGTTTATATGCACATATGACAGGACTATAAAGTCAATTTTTCTCTGCTGCTTGCAGGTTGGTTCCCCATCCTTTCTTACATCTACAAGTACTTTTATGATATGGGTTCCTAAATAATGGCTTTCAGCCCCTGTACTCCCTGGCATGTGCCTTCTGCTGCCTGTAACTCCCAAGACTGTAACGGTAACAAAAGTTAAAAGCTGCTTAACAGAGGCTGGAAAGTCACAAAATTGATTCAGAGTTGGAAAATTGTCTAGCTCACCTCCTTCAGTGCTGCAAAGGATGGCACCTGATATTGAAAAGAACTTCTAGATGCCATTTAAGTGCCCAGTATAAACCTCCCTCTCTGAGGGAAATAATCCCTCAGAGAACAGAAATGGAGACTCCACATAGATTTCTCTTTCTTTTTCCATCAAACTAGCAAAGGGGAGCACTTTTCAGCAGGAGTCCCTTCTGTGCCACCACGTAACATTTTACCTGATAAAAGCAGGTACTAGCAGAGGCTCAAACTTGGAATCTCTATAAAGTCTGACATGGTAACACTTCAAACAAAAAAACAGCTTAAAAACACAGAGATGGTCTTGGTGAATCATCCATCTGTACACAGCACTGACGTGTAAAGCCAAACTTTTTTCATGTTGGAGGTTTTTAATCATCCTTTTTCCTATCAGTCTTTTGAGGGAAAAAGATGAGGAGCTGAGGGAGAGAGGTGTGATTCATTTTTACTAGAGTGAGCCAATAGAGCTCTTGTAAAGTGTGGTCACCCTGGTGCTCCATTCAATAACAGCAATAACATCTAACCTGCTGCTACCGCTGCCGTGCTCTTACCCTTCACATGCTAAGCTGCTTGTTTCGAATCACAGGCTCCTACTGCATTTATAAGGACATGGAAATTGTATTATTTCTTTTCTCTCTCTCTTTTTTTTTTTTTTTTTAATCATTTGCTATGACGAAGTGAAAAGCACTCAGTGAGTCACGGATGGATCATCGTCTCTTCCATATGCACTAGGAAGCGGCCACTGGGAGATGTTCCCCTGCAGGAGCAGCAGTCTGTCAGTTCTGCTCTGGAAAGCCCATCACACCATTCTCTTTTTCCTGTCAGCTTCTCATTTGCAGTGCAGAAAAAGGAAGTGTTCTAACCACACAATCCCTAGATAAGTCGGGAATAATGCTGCCTCAGTGCTGCAGGTTCTGAGCAGGGGTGATAAATAACTGCAGTAGGGCACTGCACCGGGCTCCATCGTGCCCTGCGTGCACCTGAGCCCTCAACCTGACCCACCTGCCAGACAAAAGTCAAATAAATTAAGGGATCTGACTGTGGGCTTGGTGCAGGCAGCCCTTTTCAGCAGGGATCATGGGGGAATGGAAAGCATCTCCCCACCATAGCCAGGCTCCTACAGACCACTTTCACTACAGATTTGAGCCTTGTCTTACCCCAAAAGAGCCAACAGGGACAAGATGTAGGCTCAGAATCTTTTAAATGGCTGTGTCTGTTTCACCTACACACACCACAGCTGGGAACTGGCCCTAGCAAACCCAAATCACTCCAGATCACCACCAGCAAGTGGCTATTCAGCTTTGTTCTTCTTGCTGGAAACCACAGACACACCAAGTCCAATCTCAGCAGCATGGCTGAAAGTGGGAGAAGCTCAGAAAACTGAGAACCCACTGCTGGAAACTGGTTTTACTCTTTCTCTTTGCCCTCCTCTCCGGTATTTCAGGCAGACACATCACTTCTGTTTCCAGAGCTATTTGTCAAAGGGTCTGAAGTATTTCTGTGGCTCACACAGGTGCTCCAAGGTGCAATATTGCTCCCCTGCAAAATCCCTTTCTCAGCAATGCCCAAACTCATACAGTCTGATATCACACACTTTGTCAAAAGCTTTGTGCAGATGTATTAATCCTCGAGCTGATTCACTTTGACCAAGTGCCTGGAGGAAAGGCAGTGATTACTGGAGCAAAAGCACAGTCTCATGTTTAGAAAGCAGTTGTTATCCAAGCCATGGGGCATCAAACAACCATTCTCTACTTCTAGGCCACTGCACTTTTGTTTCAGTTCCTCATATAACTCTACGTAATTCTCTATTTATTTTTTAAGTTCTCTAGAAACAAATATTTCTAGCATGAAAAAAGCTCAGTATTTTAAAAATTTTCAATTGTGTCTTCTTTTATGAGAGTTAAACACCAACAATAACATGATCTGATTTCTGGTAATAAATATTAAGTTTTGAAAGTTAATTACCATGGCTTTTTATCTGTATCTATTTGGTTTCTGTTGAATCAACCCCATTGATTTACAAGCCTGAGAACTCAGTAGCTCACATTCTTCTTTGGCAAAACCAGTGGATCCTCAAAGTAAAAACTAGCCCAGCTCCCTCAGCTGTTCCTCACAGGATTTACCCTCCAGACCCCTCACCAGCTTCGTTGCCCTTCTCTGGGCTTGCTCCAACACCTCCGTGAAGGTGAGCTCACATTTCTTAAAGTGAGGGAGCCAGAACAGGACAGAGCACTCGAAGTGTGACCTCACCAGTACAGGGGGACAAGAGTTAACTTCTAGGGATTCTACATGAAGACAACAGAAAAACATATTTCATATTGCTGTTAGTTTACATTTTTACTGCATTTATTTTTTCTTCTTCTTTTTTTTAATCTCAACTAATCAATTTCTTGCATAAGTGATATTTATTCATTTTTCATCAGCTCTAGTCCCGCATATCCTGTTATCAATTCTACACAATGCTGGAGAGATCTCCTCCCCACTGCCACCACCACCTGTCCCCTCCAATTAACGTCAGTCAAACGCAGTGAAAATCTTTGTGATACTGAAACTATATTAAGACAAATGTACATCTGCTTAGAAAGACAAATTTTCGTTCTGCAGGAAAAGCTGCCGTTTCAAAATCTGGTTTTATTTTGAATTGGAATATAAAATCAAAATTTTAATTTACCTGCAGAATGAGAATTCTGATAAAATAATTTGTTACCAACTATAAATATTTCAAAAGTGAGAAAACTTTATAAAATAACAATACCGTTCAAATTATATATTATATTATTTAAAATATAAATTGAGATAGAAATGCATGAAAACAAGAAAATAAAATATTGATTTATATTTATTCTGGGTTTTCCTTATCAGACTTCTTGGTCAAATGTCAACATGTTCTAATTAATATTTAATCCTTATCCCCACCCTTCAAGCTTTGCTTTGTAGTGGAAAAACTGTTCCATTAAACATTTCCAACTAGCTTTAGTTTGGGTATCCGGTTACCAGCTCCCCACTCTCCCTATTACAACTTCTAAAAAAGACAAACTATATTTCATATCTTTCAGAAAGAATTACGACAACTAAAGGTTTACATTTAAAAAATGAAGAAAATAATTAGATTCTAATTATGGCCAGTGTGAGTTAGATCCTGGCTCTTTGGAAAACCACGAACTAATAATCATCTGAACATCTCCAGGGTTTTTTCCTTATGTGAAGAATAGCTGAGCCTTACTCAATTGTTTCTCAATCTGCTTGATGAGATTTTTCTCATCAGTGGGCAGTTTCTTCACTACTAAACGGCCCACTAACCACTGGGATAAGAATTCCTGCTTTTAATTTCATCTCCTCTGAAATGCTCATGGCTTTCAAAAGAATAATTAAGCTGCTACGTATATCAGAAGGCAGAAACAACTGAAACACTTCATTTGGCTAGAACTAGAAGAGGAGCAGTTAAAATTCTACTTAAACAGCATATGAAACATGTAAGTGTTTCAAGATTTGTGAGGAAGTAGTCACTACAGAGTCTAACCAACTTAACTTGTGTATAATTTACATATAAACTGTAAAAAAAGCAGTTTAGATATGAAATAAGCATTTTCATTCACTTACAGTCCCCTACAACATCTGTAATGGTCCAAGCACTTGAATGCGTGTGTGACGTGTCGTGACACCTGTAGCATCTCTTAGTGACTTATTAACCCCCACAAAACTCCTGTGAAAAATGTCAACTAAAAAACTGATGAAAGGATCTTCAGGTAAACTTTTTGACTTCTTCCAAATTAGGTTTGATCCCACTGATCAGGAAACAATTTGGTTCTTCAAGGTTTGAACTGACAACTGATGGTGGTCTAAGGAATGGGCATTACAGTATTTTCAGTTATAAGAGATGTCTCAAATTTTAGTCTTCTAAAGAGCAAGAAATTCCACACATCACACTCTGCATCACCCATTTTCCTAATCCCAAATAACTTGAACAAGAAACAGAGTAGTCATTAATATTTCATCCACTGCATATTGCTTTCTGGATATTCTACCAATTTTTTAGCACCCAAAAATCCAGGTGAATGAATTCCTGTCTGTTGAGATTTATTTCTTCACTAAGAAATTAAAGTACTGTAATTAGAGAAAGTGTGAACGCTTTTTGAAAATGGTTAATTGAAAAGCTCACCACCACAAGGAATTGCCTAATTAAAATATTATCATGCACAGGACTGAGGAAATCAGTTCATGCTGGCCTATGAAGATACTTTCATCTTTGATAGCTATTCCTGCTGAGAGGAAGGAAGAGGCTGCCACTGTTATCAGTGTGACATGAGACACATAAATCTCTTTTTGAGAGCAGTAAGCATGGGGAAGTCCTGCTCTCACACAAAAATTCCTACCCATAAACTCCCAGCTGATATTTACATTGCGTCCGTATTCTCTCAATAGTTCCCTTCATCTGCTAAGCAAATCATTTAAGGTATTATTCTCAATAATGCATTTCTTAAAGGCCCTGCAAGGACCCTGTTACTCAGTAATGGGAAATCTAACCAAGAGGCTACTTCAGAAATATTTGCAAACCGTGCAAATTAATGTAATGTGAAATCTCTTGGTTCGATTAGAGGTACCAGCGGACACACATCCCACTGATGCTATCAAGGGCTGGTTTGTTTTTTTCCTTCTAAGAATCAGAACAAACACAGAAGTAATTTGGAGCCCAGAATCAGAGCTGGAAATCTTCCTGTCTTTAAAATTTTCATACCTTGCTTAGATTTTTAAAACTCATGTTTCAGAAAGAAGCCTTTTAAGTACCTGCCGTTCAATTGAAACTCCCTACGGAAGCTTCTGTTCTGGAAAATGGGAGGACATAAATATTACTTTATGGATAATTTGTTCCTTTTTTTCACTCCTCTCATTTAAGCCAGATGTTACCTCTATGCAGAGCAAGAAGTGATCCACAGCTGGTTAATGAGAAGATATATCCATTCATAAGTGCATATCAGAGCAGAAAATTACTGGAATTTTCTTCCAGATACTGTATATGTCACATACTTATCTATCTTCAAGCCCACCTGTTCTTCCCTCCCAAACCTGAGCAAGACTTCCAGGTATAACCGTGGCTGATGTACTCAGCAAACTTCTCTTCCACCACCAAAACCACGTAGAATTCTTGATGAGCATTTCAATGTATAGCGGAAAAAAGAAAAGTAGTATGTGTATAACCCACAAGGAAAGTCCTGTTGTTTAAAAAACCAACTAAACAAACTATTATAACTATTAAAAATGTGTGAGGTGTTCAGAGGCAGTCAGTTAAGTGTCAACATCAGAGGAATCTCAAGCAAAGAAGCTGTCAGTAAGTCAGCTTGTAATGAAACATGATAAATGCTACAGCAGTCATGCCTCGATTTGTCCTATCACAGGCTAATTTTTTTATATTAATCTGCCCTATTCCACAATTCTGTGCAGCCTCCCATGATTTTCTCTGCTGTCAATTAATGCCTGTTCTTACAGACACTCTGACTGGGGAAGAAAAGCTTTACCACAGCTTTCTGTCTTTGATTTCTAGATTTTTATGGTCAGAATTAGCAGGTTGGTTACACTGCCTGAATCACACCACTGAAATCACTGCTGTCAGCAGTTGTGCTTCACAGCCACAGAGCTCTGGGCAGGGGCTGAACTCCTTCCAGGGAAGCCCTGAGTGCTTCCAGCAACAGCCAGGCTCTCTCCTCCCCTGCTGACGTCTGCTCAAGAAACGCTTACTTTGCTTTGGTTATTAATTGAGCTTCTCTAAGCTTGGTCCCATCAATAAACCAAACTGCTTGTAAATCCTTGAGCATCTCGGTTCTGAGCTCTTCCACTGATTTGTTGAAGATGGTAAAAAGCCACGAGGAGAAGAACCCGGCAAAAGCAGAGCAGAAGAGGACACACACAGACCACACAGCTGCACTTAAAGTACAAAACATTTCTTTTGCACAGGATGAATAGAAAAAGAAAAAAATACCTTGCTTAATGGAGAAAAGGAGAATACTTCTGCAGCTAAATAATGCAGGAAAAATCCCTAGGACTTCATCTCATCATGGATCTTGAGAAATAAGATCAGACTGGAAAGAAAAAAAGCTTTTGTGCTGCAACACAGCCGCGACGTTCACCCATGGAGGGGCTCGTAATAACTGGATCCCTCAGCTGGTCTTGGCCTTCCAGTGCAAACAGAGGCACCACGTGAAAAGCTTCCCTGCTCTGAACCTCAAACACTGGTCACATCTTTCACACCAAGGATCACCAGCCCTTCATCACCTGGAGATTCCAATTATCACCCGGCGTGCTGGTGCACGGCGATGTGACAGAAGGAAAGGACTGACCCCCCTGCTCTGGACTGAGAGAAAATACTTTCTCTTGGTGCTGATGACTGCAGCCCTGCTGTGAAAACTGCTGTAGTGTCCATATTATTCCTCCAGTAGCCAAGAAGTCAACATCTCAGCTGTTCCATGAATCTCTGCCAAGTACCTCAGCCAACCTCCTATAACAATTCATGAATATACAGCAGCCAAATCCTTTCCACTTTGACATTGTGAGGCAACAGCAAAGGAAAACAAGGCTCTTATCATAAAACTCTTCATAGAAAAACAGAACAAAACTAGAGATTTCTATGGACAGGGTTGAAAACTCGTGAAATTCTGTTTCTATCGCAATTCATTTACTACTAAATGGAAAAGAAGTGAAAAAGAAGTTCCACTTCTGTTAAAATGGAAATTAAAAATATTCTAGAGTGATGTGTGCAAAGACATGTAGAAAAAGAATGATCTCAAAGTGAAGGCATTAAACTGCATCTGCAGAAACCAGAATTAATTCCCTGCCCCATAGAATACTGCATTTATCATATTGGGTCTGATACAGAAACCTTTGAAAATAGAAGGAGCCTACATATCTAGCAGGAAAGGAGGTAACTTTGGATTTTATCATCCCTCTTCTCTGTGCCCTCATGATACTTCTTTTATTCGGAGGAAATGAAAGCATTAAAATCTTGAAAAAATACAGTACAAATAAAATTACGCTCCTTTTTTTCTGAGTAATACTAAATAAACAATGAGACCATTCTCACTTGCTAATTGGTTTTAAAAAAATCTAATTACAATGGACTCTCACTAATTCACATAATGTTCAGGGTAAGCATTACAAATTACTCGCTAATTTGCAGCATTCAGCAAGGAAACTCAGAAAAAATCATCAGAAAATGTGCTTCTTTCATTTAGATCATCAACTCTAATTTATGGTTTCTTCAATTATTTACAGTGTGATAATACCTCCTATGATAAAACCCACTGTATTACATTGCATTTGGCACGAATAATTAAATCTTAATCTTGTAAGAAATTTCTGCTAGAAAGGAGCTGCTAATAGGTAGAAGAAAAGGAATTTTGTGTCCGTCACAGTTTTTGAGTGTGTCATGTAGCCCATCTTCAACTGGCACCTGGAAGAATGAATTCAGACCCCAGCACAGCAGCCAAGTGCTCAGGTGTCCTTATGCTGAAGAGAGGTCATTGGCCTCCTTGTACAGGCTTGTCTCCCCCACTCGAACAAAGTTACAATGCCAGCAAAAATTATGAGAGTCAACGAAGAGGAATTTTAGGTCATAATATGAATTTCAAGTACATCTCGTATTTACATTGAGGATTTTTAGGGAGTTTTTGTAAGTGGAATGTGTTTGTGGATTCTCATCATCCAAGACAGAGCCTGAAATCCGACTTGAACCTGGAAAATTTAATTATTGTGAAGTAAGAAAAGCCCAAGACTCCAGAGAGAGCTGTTAACTTACAAATCTACTCTGGCTGAGAGACTGATGGGAATCTTTTTCTCTTTTCTTACACTGTACTGTTCTTACACACAAAAAAAACCCCAAACACTTCTTGGAAATACCCAGTAGAGCCTGAAGTTGTTCGTACTCAAGTTGTTTAGAAGCTTCATTCATTCTAAGAACTAATTATAAATGTATAGTTGAGACCATCAAGGCAAATTAAATCTCTGAAGGGTCATGGATGAATTCCCTTTATAATACCCCCATAAAAAACTGCCAGAGCAAACCCAAGATAAAGAAACTGTTGTTTCATCTCCAGTTACAGAAATTTATAATTACGTCAGCTCTTCCACCATTCTCACACTAATTTCATTTGAGACATTTCTTTACCAGCTAAATCCTTGCAACTCTAATCACTTGTTTACCTAGACAGAAACAAAACCAGCATTTTGAAACACCAAAAGAAAACATTTAGACTTTTCCCCTCTTTTTGTCTGACAAAATCTATTTCCAAATAACCCAGATTCTGTATTTTGCAAGGAAACCAATATTAGTAGATGGAATTTTACCCAAAATCCTTCTCGAGTTATTTTTTTTCACCCCCTGGACTACCATTGCAAGGCTGATGAAGATGGGAATGCCAGGCTCTTCTTGGCCACCACAGCAGCACAGTGATGGCACAACAACACAGACAGAAAATGTAATCCAAGTCTGCTCTTTTGCAAGGGTCAGGACATAAAAATGAAAACTGTGCAAAAGAGCAGAACTATTTTGCCTCATTTTTTTTCTAGCCTTGTTTTCCATTAAGTGATGATAACTTGAAAAATGCCCACAGCAAATGTCTCACTAAGCACATTTAACCAGTGAGCAACAGTGTGATGGCTCAGTAGGAAAAGACTTAACTAAAAGTTATGGCATAGCAGAATTGTTACTTGCTTCCCTGGAGTAAGAACAGAGAACTTCAGATCTATAATATTGGAATAAAAATAATAGACCAGACAGAAACACAGTTACTGCTGATTTACTGACAAAAATGGTGCTATAATAACAAGACTAGTTTTATATTCCTGCTACTCTGATGCAGTCCAAGTTATTTTGGAAGATGAGTGATTAGCCTTTAATTTCTACCAGTAAAAAATTGCATTAGTTCAATCTGAATATCAAAGCTTTCCTCTGAAATGGAATACATACAACTTGCACAAAAACAACAGAAAACCCTCTGCAACTTCTTTGGTGCAAATGTGTCTGGGCACAAAGTGCTGGAGGACTGTGCTGAACCAGAAAGACTCAGCAGCCCCCAGGGAAAAATGGAAATAGAAGTAGGGGAACATCAAGACAAATGAAGGAGTCTCCTCACCGGCAAGAGCAGATCTGTCAAGGTAATGCAGTTTCTGCACAGTCCAGAGCAATTCCTAAAGGTTATCACTGCCATCTCCTCTACGAGCTTCCTCCCTCACCAACAGCCCTCCTCAGGACATGGTGTTTACTGAGCCCTGGGACAAGGAACAAACCCGTCCCTAATGACCACAAATGCTGGTGGGGGATTCTGGAGAGGGGAAATAAATCAGAATCTACAGAGTCAGAAAGAATGATCCAATCAGGATTCAGCCGTGGTGCCTGGACTGTGGAACCAAACCCATTGTAAATTGTGAGGAAAGTAGAGACTGTTCTCTTTCATTCACAGCCAGAGCATCTGATTCCGTAGCTTTGGCAACGGCGCTGGGGAGAAACGCGGCACTGGGGCAGCGCTAATGAGGGATGGCAGCGCTGCACGTGGGAGAGGAGAGACACGGGGAGAAAAAAGTTTTTCTCCCTGCAGCTGGATTTTCCTTCTCCTCTTCCTTCCTGATTGGGTTTATTTATTTCTACCAACGCCAGACAGCAGCTGAGACAAAAGCTGGTATTGCAGCATTGCACCACTGGCACATGGGGATGACAGCAGCCTGATGGGTCACTCTAGAGATACCACACGCACAGAGAGACAAAGCAAAGGCTCACATCTGCCCAGGAGTCTTCTACCTATGGCTGCTTTCTTCTGGAAAAGAAGCCCCAGCTGGGAAGCTGCATGGTAAAGGTCAGCAGAGGTTGATTACAAACCCATTTAAAGAAGAGAGGGCAGAGTTCTTCTGCAAGTACCTCTCGTTTGGTTTCCGTCCCAATTTGTTTCAATACTGTCATTTTCTACTGACGTAAATGCTTTATAAAAGATTAAACAGCCTATATAAGGGCCAAATTAAGGGCAGCCTGTGCACAGACACCTGGAGTACTCATGTAAAGTAACCACACAGAATACTTCCCATGAGACATTTCTAACTACAAGTCCTGCTGCACTTATGTCCTCAACCCACCACAACAACCTTACCATGGAAGCACCTACTCACCCTTCTCCCCTTACTATAGCACCTATTTGCCTATCACCTGTTTATCATCACAGGGGCCTGTGACAGACAGAGAAAACTATTCCTATTTTTAAGAGCCCAAAGAGACAGACCAAAGGTCAGATGCTTAAATACTCACACAACCATGTTTCTTTGCAATTCAAAAAGTAGAAAAGGTTCAGAGGTGTACACAAGAAGGAGGGCAGAAGCCTCGTGTCTGGAAGTACGACTCCAAGTTCAACATCACATGGGCACTCACAGAACAAGGACAGAGCCAGGCACTGCATCCAGGGAAGGGACTTCCACATGGGGACTCTGAAGGCTCCTTCATCATTTCTCATTCTTCCTTTTTGGTTGCTTTGTTATTTTTGAGGTTTTTTCAGTTCCACCCCCACCCAAACTTTTGTAGTGTTGAGAAAAAACTACGCTCACTTTCATTAAATATTTTCCTTTTCAGGCACTTCACTGTTGCAAGTTTGCAGCATGTTCCTTACTCCTTTTTCCTCTCATATACCAAACAGAAGACTGTTGAGAGTGTGACAAATATTACTCTCTGGTCCCTTTGTTCTTTGTGGATTTTTTTTATCACTTATTTCATTTTGCTGCAAACAGCACCTTTGTACCTTGGACAAATTCAATAACCATGACTCAATCTAAACCCATACTGAGCTGTCTTCTGTTTCATCTTGCCTATTAAAATCAGCACAGAGCGTTTGATGAGTTCCTGGTTCCAGCTCCAGGAACTCTACCCGAGTGGCGGGATGCGCGAGAGCCGTGAAAGAGCCACGCTCTCACGTCGGGCCGCGCACGTCACTCCGTGCACCTTTCAACATCAGCCCTTTCTTTGTCGCCCTTTCCACCTCTGGTCTCTGAGAAGCCTCTTTCAGCAATTATGCATCCCCTTTTAAGTTATCTTTCATCAGCCGGGAAGGATGACTCCTCCTGCCTGGTGCTTTCACAGCCCGCCGTCCCCCAGCGCCGCTCGTGTCACTTGCCAAAGTGACAGGAGTGATATTTCACCACGGCACAGGCCCTGTTCCGTGCATTAAATGTCAGCAGTGGGGTGGCAACAGGAGGGGGGAAGAGCACTACAGTTTTTATTACCCAGAGCCATCAACAGCAGTCAAAAAAGTACCCGGGGGCTCTCATTTTCACGGAGGTGATTATTTCTGCTGGATTCAGTCCTAGACTCTTTTTCCTTTTTTTTCCCCCCTTATATTTCTTTCCTTTTCTTTTTGTTTTTTGGGGGGTTTTTTGTTCAGTTAGCTGGTTTTCATTTTTTGGGGGGGGGGGGTTGCTTTTTTTGTTTGGGTTTGGTTGGGGTTTTTTTGGTTTTGGGGTTTTTTTTGCTGTTGTTGGGTTTGGTTTAGGGGTTTTTTAGGTTGGGTTGGGTTGGACTGGTTTTGGGAGGCAGGAGTTAAATACTCCAGTCCAAACCACGCAGGTGCTGGAGGAGAGCCCACCCCAGACCTGTGCAGGCTCTTGCAAAAAGGGTTGTGTCAGTAATGCTGCATACCCACATTCTCAGCAAACATCTCTGGCTCCTTCCCAAAGCAATTCTTCGCTGACACCCCTACATTGCAGTTTAGCATGTTTAACTCCATGGATACTGGCTGGTCTCATGGCACTTTTCCAAGTCTTCCAAAACTCAATCAGAATCAAGTAAATATGATTTCATTATACCCTCATCAATATTTCTGCTTAGGAGGAAGAGATTTTCATTACCATCAAGGACTATCAGATGAGTTTCAGTAGGATTTGGGCACTAACTCCAATTACCACTTTCAGTGGCTGTAGAAATGGTGCACTCAGCTTTTAACCACAACTGATCCCCTATGAAAAGGTTCCAAACCCCTCATATCACAGGCAGCTAAACACAAAAATTGTTTTATGTTTAATTTTTATCAGCCCATGGGGGCATAGATACTTTGTGCTATTTAGTTGTACTGTGTTTGGTTCTACAGTTGCCAATAACCAGATCATCAAGGTGGTGTCAGTTTTAGGAAGAGAATTTTTAGTGTTTATACATACACAACACTGGTTATTTCTGTTGTAATAACATAGTCTCTTTGTGGCTTTACAATGTTCACTGTAAAAACAAAATAATGGTGACAGACAAAAATTAAAGAGACTTTTGCAAGCACAGCATTAATGGAAGGATAAAGAAAGGATAAAACCTGGACTGAAATATCAATGTATTCAAAATTCTCCCAATCAGTGAAATCTGCCAGCAAAACAAACAAAACCAGAAAACCACAAAACACCTCTACAAGCTAGAATATTCTTTTAGGTAAACTTCATATATATTCAGATATAATAAGCATCTCTCTTGAATTATAAATACTGCTTAGAAATCCAGGAGAGTGTAGTCCTTTAGAGGCCTAGAAAGTTCCAGTTATAGTACCCTAACAATTACAGCAAACATTCCACAGAAGAGTTATCAAATGCTACTGGATCCTCTGATTATTATTCCTTCTAAATGTTAATGCATAAGATTTTACAGCAGAGTATGGGTAAAGCTGCAGCTGGAGGATTTCTAGAGTTCTGCAAAGACTGAGTCCTTTCAAGAGGCATCAGAAAATATAAAATTTACTCATCTAATTTCTAAGACTGTGTCCAAGAACTGCTGCAGCGTGTAAAGAGAGGGGGGAAAAAAAAGTAAAACAACAAACAAAGGCACAGCTAACAAGATACAAAATGAAACAAGCCAACAGGCTGTGTGGGTAGGAAGGGGAAGGTCAAAGAAAGTCAGTCTGCTACTCAACAGGAAAGGATGGCTCGATAAATGATGCTGAGCAGACCAAAGCATTTACTCTCCCTTCTGCCTCAGTCCTCACTAAAATGGTTAATTGTGATCAGATGAATAACAAAATTGATGCTGGCACGGAGAGATTAGTGCACCAACTATGACAAAAATCAAAAGAGTTTGAAAAATACTTGGCTAAGTTGGAAGTTTTCATGTCTGTTTTTCAGGGGAAAAAAAGTCAAAGGGGTATTGAGGGAACTAGTACAGTTTTTGGAGCAGAAGTTGAGAGAGGTGAGAATGTAGGTTGTTAGAAAATAAGCAAGAGAGGGCCTAGGGGTTTATACATCTTTCAGTACGCAGGGAAATACTGAAATATAAAACCTGTAGGAAACCAGAAGATGACGTGAAGATGAGTAATAGCCAACTTGGATTTGCGAAGAACAAATACGTGGAGCAAAGGTAATTTCATTTTCTCTGGCATCTCTTTATGTTATTCTACTTGACAGTTCATAAGCAACCCCGGGGAAGCGCAGCCTAGATATATTTCCTGAAGCCTGGTCAAGAAAACTTACTGTGAGCACTATTCCACTGAACCAGAGGGTGCCTGAGAAGCTCTTTAGCATTGCTGCCATTCAAGGCTTCTGTTGCAAATGGATGCCTTGGAGTAAAACACACTTCCCAGCAGATTCCTTGTCAGCACTCAAGAACTCAGGAACACTTCAATAACTGGGAAATGTGCTTTCAGATTAATTGGCTGTTTGGTTTGAGTTGTTTGGCTTCTCTCAAGACCTGTATTTATTACTTGATATGTGAGTTTATTGGACATGTGGGGAAGGGTTACAGGGAGATGTCTCCATACAAAAGGGCCCAGTCCATGCAGGGAGATAATGCTCATCATCTCTACAAAAGGTGCAATATTTCACAGCAGTGTTTTAAAACATGTGAAGTCACCTGTGAGGTCATGGGTGATGTCACCTGTGATGTCATGGGTGATGTCACCTGTGATGTCACCTGTTTGGATGCAGGTTTCCCATCTGCAGCTTTTAGGGAGTGCAGAGCTGGCAGTGACAGTCGCTACCGCAGAAGTTTGCCACGCAGCCACTCCACCAAAAAGAGTTCACCTGAGATCATCTTGCCATGATCTCAGGGGCTGTTGAGTACCCTAAATTCCTAAAATATTCAGCATCAGCTTAGGACACCCGGCAGCCCCCAGAGCTGAGGGGGTGCAACTCGTAAGACACAGTGACTGAGTTTTCCAGTTCAGCAGCTGCACTGGTGCTGGGTGCACTCTTGGTGAGTCTCCTGCACAGTGCATCCTCCTGTTAGAAACAGGCTCTGTAAAAATGGCCCAGAGCATGCCACGACTTGATGTGCTCGCCTGCTCTATCAAATATGTTCTCTTGAGGGCAAATGCTCACAGCCAAGCTGCTGTATGGACTTGCCCCTCTGGAGGATGCAGACCTGCTCCCAGCATGGACACCCCCTTCCTCCATAAAAATTCCCTAAGTAAGGAGGCAGCGCTGCAAGTCTCCTCAAACCCCACTCTTAGAGATCCCTGCAGGCTGCCCTCAGACTTGCTCTGCAAACACTGGTTATGAGCCCTTTGGAATATTAAGCTCCATTTATTTTTGTGTTTAGCACCACCAAAGCTTTACAGGCTCTCAAAAAATCTCATCCTCTAGATACACTGTTCGTAGTGGAAACTGCTCATCTCTGAGGGTTGGCTGGTTTTGTTGGGGCTTTTTTTTTTTTTTCTTTTTAAATTCAACTTCTTAGATGAAATAGCATTTTCTCCATTAAGGAAATAAGTTGAATACAGTTTAAAATAAATCTGGAATATTTATACTTTGGTTTCCCCACAGTATAATTCAGCAAACATGCCCATAATTTAGCCACTTTCTAGACTCATTTTAGAAAGATTTTCTATTCACTATGTAATATTTTACAGCTCTTGATACATTTTCTATTGTTATACTGGTATTTAGTTGGGTTTTTTTCACCTCAGAAGGAAAAGGATAGTTCAGGGTGCCATTCCATCACTTCACTGTGGTTTCTTTATGCTAAACACACTCAACTCCTTCAGTCTGTATTTGTGAGTTCTAGCCCTAACCTTGTTCTTCCAGATTGATGCAATTACTCTTCTTGAACTTTTGAAGACCAATTTTATCTGTCCTCAATGTCTCAGACTCCTTTTCTTTTTCACAGGTTTTCAAATAAAATGACTCAGAAGCATGGAACGAACAGAACTTCCAGGTTTCAATATAACACCTTTCAAAATATGAACAGGTCTCCAAAACATCACTGGGCACAGAGAAACAAGTAAAGCCTGTGAGGAAAATGAAGCTTTATGGTTGGTAGATTATAATGGTTACCAAGCAATTTGAAAACAAAAAGTATTTTCAATACGTGTTAAAATAAATTCAAACTTGTTTCTGAATACTGATCTCTCTCATTTGTGGTAAGACATGCAGAAACCACTTCAATTTTATTACACAGCAAGGATTTTCATATAATTAGATTAGTTGGGTTTTTTTCCTGCATTCATACCTCCTACTAATTGCTAGTGCTGGATATTCCTAAATGAATAGCATCAATTTTCTTTATATTTATCAGGACATGATCATATGTTTTATGCCGAGAACATTCCTCCTGCAGAATAAATGAAGTCCCAGGCACAGGTTAATGGAAACTTCGCCACTAACTTCAAAGGAGCCAGAATTTTACCCACAGATCTAATGCAAAATCCTCAGAGGTTAATGAGAGCCTTTCCACTGACATCAGTGTGGTTTGAACAAGGGTAAGAGAGTTGCTCTAATTCACTACTTATGCCCTGATGAAAACACTTAAGCATTTCTCTAAGTGTATGCTTCAATGCTTTCCTAATTTGGTCCATATTTATCAGTGATAGGAAAGGGAACCAGATATTTTCTTTCAAACATCTTTACTTTGCTCTGTGGGCTGCATATGAGAGTAGTTTCTGGTCACATTATATTTTTGCAAGTTTAGTTAGAAAGACATCTGGGAACTTTCATTCACAAGTGCTTTAATCTAATAAAAAAATTCTCTCAACTTAGTTATCTAGTTTCTAACATGCTATTTCCTGAAATGCATCATTATATATGCTAAAATAATAACTTATCCCTTGATTATTTCTTTTAGAAGGAATTTTTGCAGAAGTGTCAAGGCCATGTAAGAATTAGCATTAATTACCCTAAGGCATTTCAGACCAACACTTGTTAAGCAGATCTATTACAACCAGTGATGAGTTTTGAGTAAAACCTATGAGATTTATACATGACCAATTAAGTATAAAAGTTTTAAATCTCTCTTCCTCCCCTCCCACCCAGCCCCCAACGAATATTATGTTTTCAAAATTCAAGTAGGACAGCACTGACTAGAAAACAGTACTAGAAACAAGTCAACAGCAACATGTACTTGAAATATCTACACTGATTCTCAAGAGGAGTTGTGGTGTCCGGTCTCCATCTCACAGGGTCATGTCTGATCGCGTGCCCCGAGACATCGACCTCAGATCGGAGCTTTTAGACGTGTCTGAGCCACAGAGACACAAATGCAGGTCACAGTCAGCAACTGCACAGCCCAGTGGAGCCAAAGAAGCCTCTGCTCCCCTGGCCCAGCTCACAAGGCACTCGGGTTACATCGCGTTAGTCACGCTCCCCAGTGTAAGTTGTTTTGTTTTAATTTAGAAAAACTATCACACTTATTCCGTTGAGCAGGAGGGGGAAGCATTTCTGCCCTGCTCCAACTTTATATAGTGATAGGCAAAAAACATCACCATATGTCTGGGGGAGGCAGTTGGTAGCACGTGGGCTGGGCTGAGTGAGTATTTTACTGGATTTGTGAAGTCCTCGGGACATTAGGCTCTTTTGGGCCCCATCCAGTAAGAAATAATTGGAGAAGAACCCAAGTGGAACTCAAACTATATTTTTTTGGAGCTTCGGTGGTACAGAAGAGATGTTTGGTGATTTTTACTCGTTTTTCCAGATCCAGGTCTTTCCAGGGATCTGTGCAATACTCCAAAGGACTTGAAGACAAACAGTTCAAAATGCTAGAACACAACATCCCAGTTTCTAAGCATAAAGCCAATTTTGATGAACGTAACAATGTTTGGAACAGAGAGATGGTCACAGAATTATTTTCCAGAAGCAGGAGAAAATGTGGATTTCGGAAGAGCAGTATTTATCTCTGTGCAACCAAAAACAGTGGCTTGCACTTACTGGCCTCCAGGTAGAAACCAGACACCTCTGAGTCCCTGTGCCTCAGCCCTGGCTGAATGGATCCCAGAGCAAGGCAGCCCAGGGCTCCCTGCGAGTGCCACTGGGGGTACCACTGCACCAGGAGAGCCACGTGCACCCAGTGAGGTGCTGCTGCATCCACCACTGCTGCTGCTTCCCCAGGAAACGGAGCTGGGAAGCCCAGATGTAGAAAATCAGACACTGGGTACTCACACACTGGCAGAGGAGAGCTGCTAGGGTTGCCAACAAACACATTTCCATTCTGCACCGCTGGGATTTTGTGATTTGCAAGCACAGATTCCGTGCACGAGGAAAGCATTATTCTCCTGTTCAAAGTTATTTTTCAATAATTAATGAATAAAGCGAAATTCTCTGTGTATAATGAAATGGAAGTGTCATTTAAGCAGATGGCTAATTGTTTTACGGTGTCAGCAGCCAGCTCTTCTTGGTGCCCATTGAATCCTGATTTCAGGTATATTTTCTGGTCACTCCATTTATTTATTTTTCTGATATATAGCTCTGCAAAGATTTACATAATAGCATGAATGTTTGCTGGTAACATAAGCCCTGTGTTTCACTGCAATACCTCAAGCAATTTGCTGACAGTATTTTTCTGCAAAATTAGATATGGAATTTGGAGCAAAAAGCTGCTGCCTTGACAGACACAAATTCCCTTGTTGCTGAACAAAGGGTTCCTTTTTTTTCATGGTAATAATGAACCAAGAAGCTTTAAGGGAGGGAAATAACATTGGAAGATTAATGATGATGAACCGATTTGGAAAAACTCCAGCAGACTGGAAGCTTCCTTCCCCCCTGCCCCTCCAACCTCTTCCAGTATTATTAATGCAAAACAAAATGAAAAAACATCTACAGAAAGAGGCTGAGAACTCCCCCAGGAAGATCTGAAACAATGAGATAGAAACAGAGGATGTGAGGACGCACAGCTCTGAGTGGGAGGAAAATACCCAGGTGGATTTCAAGGCTGGGAATGATCTGCAGACAGACAGAGAGAACGTTTCAAGCAGCTGAGGCAAAGACCTCGGCTGGAAGAGCTCAGCATGCCACAAAGTGCCTTTGCTTCCTTTACAAGACCCGGAGAATCCATGCAAAGGTGATGAGGCAAGGTGGAGACATGAGAGCCCAGCCCAGCTCTCTGGAGTATCAGAGCTGCTACTTACAAAAAGAAAAATGGGGGTTAAAAAAAAAAAAAAAACACAATCCCAACCTGGTCAGCATTTTCCTTTTGAAGCTGAAATATTCCAGCACAGTTTTCAATTTAAATTCACTTTGGACACACGAAGGTGATTTTTGTTTTCCATTAGCCACAAAGAAAGCTGTGTGCACTTAACATCCACTTTAATAGAAATGCATGCATGATGCACGTGGCAATTACATTTCTGTAAGAGTGATGCTATTGCACCAAAATCTGACAAGGAGGGATGGCAGAGCAGAGCCAGGGCTCTGAAGATGAGTGACAGATCTATGCCTTGTCCCTGTGCACATCCAACAGGAAAAGGATTACATCAAGACTATCACTACAAGAGAAACCATAGCACAATTTTTTATCTCCTATTTTTCCACCACATTGCACTTTCCTGTGTAATTTTCCTTCTGCTCTTTTCCCCCCTCATCTCTCCTAAAGCCTCATGATCCCTGTGTCTCTCTCTCAGCAAAGCCATCTCCCCTCGACAGACCCTCTGACTGCATCATGCAGTTTCCCCTTGAATCCTTACTAATCACCGGTGGAAAATAATTTGGGGCCCATTTTCCTCCTCAGAGACACGTTTTAACAGAAATCAGAGCTGTCTCATGTCTCCAGGACAGAATGTAGGCTGAACACTTCAAGCCAGTATTTAATGCTATTTCAAAGCAAGTCTGCTCTGTTTGGATAATTTTCTCCCCTCAGGAAAAAACGTCAAAATAGTTAAACTCATTAAGAAATCCCCACGGCTTGGGCTTCAATGAAACAGAGCTTTTCCAGTCAGCTCTGCTGCCACGACTATACTTACCCTGGTCACATGCTCCTAATAATAAAGCAACTGAGCCCCCTGGAACAGACACTTGTCCTATTCCACATGAAATCTCAGATCAGACCTGTTAAACACCCCTTGTTCTCATCTGCCCTCCAAAACTCTTCTCCTCACACCTGTAAAATTCTCAGCTGAAGTTTTCTCAGGTAATGGGGGAAATGGAAATCACCGGGTCAGACAGGTTTGGATACAGGTTCCCCTTGGATACAGACACAAACTCATTCAAGGTTCTTGTCCATTAGTGACCACTCTCATTCATCTCTTCACACATCTCTCACCAGAACAAAAGCTGCAATAACTGTCCTTTCATTTAGCAATACTCCTGGCAAGGCTCACACATTTTTATGGGCTTTCCAAAACATAGAGGCTACTCAAGAAAGCAATGACTGCACCTGAGGGTGCTTTGGGATGCCAAAGAGAGGAAAGAGAGGACAGAGAGGAAACTGTTCTGAGACATCTCCACAGACTGTCAGCACAGTATAATTCTTCCAAGGCCAAAATAGTTGCTTTTCCAACTGCTGTTTCTGTGCACGGTGGTATCTGAAGGCATTACTGATACTGGAGGGGGCTACAGCATCATGTGAGTGCACTCGTGTTATTTTTGGTTTCACCCTGGTCATTCGTTTATGCTGTGACTTCAGTACATGCCTTGTGAGGAGATATCAAAAATATCTGAAGCACATGATAATGGAACAGTTTCTATTGCCAGAGATTTCTCCTGAAAGTTTGTTGAAAATTGCAAGTATTTATTGCACTGGCTGTAAAACATGCTAGCTAAGAAGAGCAAATAGACAAAATTACTGCACGAAATTTTCGTTGCAGAATCACCTGCTATGCTATTAATGCCAAAATGTTCAGCATAATTCCAAGAAGATCCTTCCACCCCCAGAGGTAATACTCTAATACTCTTATTTACCTACTTATTTCTCTTGCTCAAGGTCATGGATATTTAAGCAAGATTATATAATTACAGGGGTGTATTCCCTTTTATTAATTGTGGCCAGACCGGTCTTACAGATACCAAGAGATGTAGCCAACTAGCCAAAATCTAATTAAACACTTGCTATCTAATCATGTAACTGCTGTGGAATAAGACATCAAATACTAAAGAAAATTGTTATGACCACACAGTTGAAAGCAAAAGTTGCATAAAGATGAAAGCCACAGGATAAAACAACAATAATAGAGGATTGCACAAATCTATCATGTAGATGTGTGTAGAATTCAGAAAAAAAAAAACAATTTCTTGCAGAAAACCATGAGGAAAAACAAGGAGGTGAGGTAAATGAGGACCTGTCGCAAGCATGCAGAAATTCTGAAAGAGCATCAGAAAGGGGAAGGCAATTTTCTCTGCTCATCTTTCTTTGCCATTCCTCTTTCAGAGCCCCGCTTCCTTCTGCACTCTTCAGGGGATGAGTGAAATGAAAACAAAGCACACAGTAAAGCAGATATCACAAGATCCACCAACTCATCTGTTTTGGTTATCAGACGAACCTCAGAACAGTAGCAGAGAAGGATTAAGGTAGGTAAAGGCTTGGCATAAACCACAGCTAATTAGAAACATGGCAGGGAGAGCAGTCGTACACAATTAACATGAAACTCATAGCACCAGAGTGTGCTGAGCCAGGAGCCCTCATCCTCAGCTTCCACCAAACAAAGCAGGAGGGCACCATCCCACCGCAGCCACTTCCTCTGCAGGAGAGAACTGCAAAAAGCCAGACGGAATCACACTTGCCAGAGACTAAAACAGGTGACTAGAAGTCCTCTGGCATGCAGGCTGAGAGGTGAAACAAGAATAAAGCAAACAAACGAACAACAAAACGTCCCACCACTGATGAAGTTTACCTCAGGAGCAACACGTCCTGTGCAAGGTTATCAACCTAGGAACGGCGCTCTAGGTGGTGTTACCCACCCAAATTAGCAACAAAAGAAGGTGGAAGAGCATCTGTAAAACAGGCATACGTATTGGAGAGGTGTCAAGGTAGCAAGAGGTTTTGAATTGTGACAATTTAGAGCAAAGATAAAAAATGAATGAAAATTGCACTCTGAAGTTACAGCTCTCAGCAGGGGAATTTTTGCTCATCCTCCACAACTTTTCCCCAGACAATTTAGAAAGTTCAGCTTCAGCTCTGAGATTTTGTTGTTGGCCTAAGTCCTAATGACTTCGTAGGATTAAGAGAGCACTTCCAAATTCTCTATTGAATAATCACATTTAAAGAAAAAAAAGCAGCTCAGAAACAATTTAGTGCTTGTTGTGGGCTGGAAGGAGAAAATCAGCTGAAGATAATGATGTCTTACAGGAGGTCAAGAAGTGTAGAGTTACACAAGAGAACTGCGCAAAGCCAGTCTGAATCAGATCTTGCAAGAGGCTTTAAAACAAGTAACTTCATGTCTTCTAGCATGCAGGTTGAGAGGTTAAAATAGAATTGAAATAATCTTAAAAAACAAAACCAAAGAAAGGATATTAGGCAGCAAAGACAGAGATGACAGAAAATCCACTGAGAGCCACTCAGTCCCTCCTCCTGCCTGGCCCAGCAGCCAGGGAGGCACATGGATCACGGCGTTGCTTTGCCCAGCCCAAGTGACCCCAACACACCTCTGGAAGGTGCCACGTTCCCACTGACCTGTCCCACACTGGGCTGAGTTGGAGTAAATTCCCTGCAAGCTCTCTGGAAAGTGAAAAACACTTCAAATCCAAAGGCAATTTAGACGAACACAGAACAAAGAGCGTGGCTGCTTGCAAGAGCAGCACTCCCAGCTCATTTACGTGGGAGTCCTTCCCAGCCTTCAGCTCCCGACTTTGACAAGGGATTACCCCACAGTAAAGGCAAGAAACTGAAGCCTGGACAGCTGAAGTTTTACCTACGCACAAAATCAGGGGGGTGCTTTATTTATTTGTGTGTTTATTTATTTATTTAATGCAGGTATAAGTCTGCCAAGCATCAGGAGGCAAACTGAAGATGACAGACTCTCCTCCAGACAGCAGCTAAAAGCTTTTCATACCTATACAGGTGAAAGATGTGCTGGTACTGACCATTCACATCTCAGTGCAGCTCACATGCAGACTTGCGCCTCACAAGCTACATAATGTCAGAATAAAAGGGTCTCGAGACTCTTACATCAAAAAGAGTTTCTAAACTACCCCTGGTCAAAGGCAGGACAGTAGCAATTTCTAATTCTCTGTTATGTGCCACCTTTAATTCCAGTCCTTCAGGAAATTTTCTTTAGTCACATCTGCTATAAAATGCATGGCATGTTCCTGAGAGTCTTTCAGCTCAGCTGTGCTGGCTCCTACTGCATCAAAAATAGAACCTGAAGAAACAGAACCTAAAAAGATATAAACCTCCTTTATTGTGTCTACTTGACTATATTAGCAGATGGCCGTGCCTGAGACTATAAAATGCATAACAAATATTCTCTTTGCAAGGGGGAGGAGTGCATTTCAAGATGCTTTGAAGCAAACAGCTCCAGTTACCGCCAGCACCGACGCCTTTGGTGGGCACCCTCTCAGAGAGCTTCGAAGTGGCCAATTCCCTGTGCTCCCCTCCTCCCTCAGCCCGGGCAGGCTCAGCTCTGGCCTAGAGCATCGCTCACCTGGGGACAGAAGGCAGCAGCTCTCCCGGGTGGGATGCCCGTGAGGAAGAGGCACGAGGCTCTGCGAAGGCTGCACATCCCACCTGGCCTGTCCCTGCCCTCACACGGGGACCGACCCTGACGCGGTGGAGCCACCAGTGGGAGGGAGGGGACATCGCTGGGGCACGAGCTGAGCGTTTGCTCTCAAACTCTTCTGGGCAGCACCGGCTCTTGGTTCCGCTCTGCAGCACAGGCACCAGGGGGAAGAAGGGGCAGCTGCTTGTGCAGGCAAGGATGTTCCAAACCAGACACAAAATAAGGGTTTATAAACATAGCTCAGACTTCACCCAGCTCACACCAGGCAGAGGCAGGATCCTCTTGGGATGGGCTTTGGCTTTAATGCCCACAGCATCACCTCTCTGGGCAGCACTGGTGGCAGGAGCAAGTCTGAAGCCATTATAATGGATGAGATGAGATGAGATGTTCTGTTAGCAAAGGCCAGGGCAGGGCTGGGCACCCCCGGACAGCTGCAGAGCAGACAGGGAGAGTGGGAAGGACAGCACAGCTTGGAAATACCCCACCTTCCTCAAAAATGGCTTAGTGTGAGGAAAGTGTAGATTGGGTTCCTTTTCCCCAGCTACGTCCACTACACCACTGAAACCCCTCTGTTCAACCTGCAGTAGCTGCACCACAGTTTTGACTACCAAATAAATTAATTTAGAGATACCATTACTGCATGGAGTAGCTGTAATGGGAACTTAACACTCATTAATTCTACCCTAAATACCATGTTCCTTCCTTTGACTACGTCTTCCACAGTCCATCCCAGTTCTGCTAGCTGCAGAGAGAGCATGCAAAGGGACTATGAGGAGTGAGGCAGTAAAGAAAATCTCAAAGGAAAGAAAAAGCCCAATCTGCAGTCCTTTGAGGGATTTCAGGGTTTTGCTGAACTGTTCCGGGAGCTAGAATCATCATAGAATGTCTCAAGTTGGAAGGGGCCTGTAAGGATCATCATGTCCTGCTGCTCACAGGACGATCTGAAACGAAACCACATGGCTAAAAGCATCATCCAGATGCTCTTTGAACTCGGACAGGCTCCAGCAGTTGTCCAGGAGCTTTGATTTTTTTTTCCTCTCTATTTTTTTAAATCAAAACATGACAAGCAGCACTTATTCGGGGAGAAGTGGAGGGAAGGGTGTGGAAAATGAAAAAAACCTTTCTAGAAACTCAGCAAACTCATTTCTGAGGAGAAACTGCAAAAACGATATGATCCTGCAGACACCAAGAGAGCCAAGGCCAGACCACCTCCATCCCTCAAAGCAGACAATCCAGCAGTAAGCTTTTGTCCACAAAGTTCTTCAGCAACAGGTTCATTTTACTACCAAACCCATAAACACCAGCTTTGATGGATTATTTCAAACAGATATTAATGCCCACACAGCTCTGTGTTTATTGGCACTTGGCAAGAGCACAGCTTCCTCATCCAGCTGAGTAAGCCCTCGGGGCTGTTACATTGTGAGCCGACCTTTGAGTGCCACGAGAAGTGTATCCATCGTTCTTTTCAGGGATGTTTGTTTTATCCATAGAGGAAAGAAAATCCATTCCAAAGCAATAAGCTGTTTTCACGATCTGAATGCACCTTGATGAATGGAATTTTCATTACAAATGTGTCTGACCTTTTGTAAATAGACCTACTCCTTTAAAAGCCTGCTCTGATATCTATTAAAGACAAAGGAAGGACTTGCAGAGATTTCATCAGACACAAAAAAAATCAGATAGCATTGGCTCTTCAGCTTGATATTTAAGACGTTTTCATTAAATTTTAATATAGTCTTAAACTTTAATATTACACAATCAGTAGGTAGTAATTCACTGTCTTTAAAAATAAAATGCTAATAAAACCTATGGTAGGAATATAATTTTCCAGATTAATTTTGTTCTTTCTTTTTTCACAAGACTTTATTAAACTGTATTCCTCTCTTTTTGCTGGCTATTTTCATGGTAAGAGGGGCCAAAAAGAGCAGAGATACAAATCAATTCTTGCAACTCTTGACCTGCTTCAGATCCAAAATTTCTGCAGAAATAAGTCTCTTTTTCATCTGAGGTGCTTCCTTGCAAAACGGATTTATGCATGCGAATGCACTGGGCAGCTGTCAGTCAGCAGGAATGAAATGAGAGCTTTTGCAGAGATGCAATTGTAATTGTCAGATTTGGCAAGTGAGGAAATTTGAGCACCACCAGATCTGCGATTAAACGTGATGGCAAGGTGAGTTGTCGTGGTCTGGTTCTTACTCAGCTTTATGCACAAGTTCTGTCCCCTTAGCTGAATTTAATTCATGCTTTGAAGAAGCACTGAACCCCTAATGCTTCAGCTCCATAACCAGATATTCTCAATTGATGTGCCAATTTTCTAGACAAATTCTTTGTCACTACTGAAGTATCATTAACTAACACATTTTGCTCCCTTCCAAAGCACAGATTTGGCGAATGAGTAATCCTAACACTTTATGGCATCCACAGATTTTGTTCAAAACATTGACAGCTTTCACATAGTCATCCCCACTGTAATGAAATGTATTGCTCTTTAAACAGCATTTCCTTACCACGAAGAAATATTCACAAAGATGTGCTACCTACATAAATATTTAAGTTGGTATTTTTTATCTGCAGCCCTGCATGAACCAACAGAAGAATGCTGGTCATAAATTACAACTGTAAGTAGCATTAAAGGTACCTGGAATCCTGGATCAAGCTGCTACTGCTGACAATCAGCCTTTGCTTATAAAGGACCGAGGTGCTGGCATCACTTTTCATTACAAATCCCAAAACACCAGAAGTAAACAAGTAGCTAATATACATTTTATGTAGGAATAACAACCCACAGATGGCAGAAAGTTTCTGATGGGGTTTTTTTACCTCCATTAGACATGTCAGCTTGCTACATTTTTTCAGTAGGACTGATGGCAGTTTTTAGAACTCTCCATTAGGAAATATTTGTTGCATCCTGGGTGAGTCAGTAATTTCAAGTGGGATGGTGAAGTCTGAGCAACCACCCTGCAATAACAGATAGACTTAAACACTGGATCGGGGCAAGGACTTGGACCAAGCCTCACACCTGCATTTCCCTGCTTGGTGATGTCTCACCCTTCTGCTGCTCTCAGGCGCTCCCCACCGCTCCCAGAAAAGCCCTGTAAGAGTCTAATCAAAGTAGAATATAGTGAGAGGGATGGAAATCACGATGAGTTTTTGAGACAGGAAAACCCTTTCCTACTCAGCTCCATATTAAACTCTTAAAATTAAGCACTGCATCAACTAAGCTGTACCATAGGTGGTAATAATGATGCTATTTTAGACAAAATTATTCTGCCAACTATCCTGGAGCAGACTCAAATTAATTCCACTAAACTCAGCTTGATTTGTTGCAGACCTGTGACAGTGCAGGGAGAGTTTCAGGGACCACATGCCAAGCACAGCAGACCCAAGGCTGAGATTCAGCAGGTGGGGGCCCTTGGCGCAGCATGTGCTCTCCCAGGCTTACGGCATTCCTGGGGTAACAGGGGTACAGTGTTTTAAAGCAAATAAAAAAGCAGTAAACCAAAAAAGCCCACATTCTCCTCGCCACCTGTCAACACTGCCTCTTTAGTTCTGCACAGCCCCTTTGCCCACACACTGGGGCCGTGAACCACGCTCCGTTTGAGAGGAGGAGACCTCACCAGGCCTCCTCTCCCTCCAGATTCACGAGTCTCCAGATGGGACTCAGTGGGAACAGGAGTGCAGGGGAGCTGGGTTTCAAAAGTGGCTCATCTGAGGAGCAGCAGCCTATTTATTATTGACCTGGTACACGACACCCAGGAGAAGCATTTCATCCTGGAGACTGCAAGCTCTCTGTGTGCGAGCTGATCACCTCCTCGTGCTGCCCAAGGGAGAGGAAAAACACCCCACCTCTCCTGCCAGAGCTCAAGCTGCACAGGTACAAAAGCCACTAGGAAACTCTCCAAACCCTTAAAAATTTCTATTGGTCTTCAAGAACATATTTTCCTTTTGAGTATTTTTTGACTTGCCTGTTCCGGTGAGGCACCCACATAGAATGGCAATAGGAGAGCACAAAGAGGAGAGTGCAGAGCAGGGCCAAGCCTGTCCCAGCCTGGAAGAAGAGAGGGGAATGAACCCTACAAGCTGGAGCCAAGCTGGATGTCACAGGCACAACTTCCCTCATAACTTGTTTCTCCCAGACTGCAGCTTGCCACGAGGTGAGAACCTCTCACACCAAATGCCCTCCTCAGTCACAAATGTCCAGTGAAGGTACCAGAGGCTGTTCGTGCCAGGGGATGTACCGCAGATACTCCTTTGTCAAGCAGCGACTGGTTTCCTGCGCAGACTGAAGTGCAGTGTATCGTGGAAACAGCCCGGATATTTTTAGATGTGAAAATGCATCAATATACAGTAAACTGGGGCACAGAAAAGAAAGCTAAGGCAGTGTCCAGCAGCAATGCATTTTGAATGCACTAATTAAGGAATTGTACTAACTGAAGTGCCATTAGCTCTGCTCTAGCTGACACTGGCAGATGTATTCCTGGCAAGGCTGATCCTCTTTACAATGGCTTGGTGGTTTCACCGTGCATCAGGCAGCCGCCTCAGGAAAGGCAGCCCAGATCAGCTCAAATAAAAGGCAAAACTCTAAAACAATATTGCCTATAAAAGTTGATTTTTCTCCAGAGTAAAATCTAAGCTGCTCAAGTGCCAAACCAGACCAGGGTCACCCTGGCAAAGCGAAGGACAGGCATCAACCAGAAAACATTTTTATTTTTAAGATGCGCTTTTAAAGTGTAGAGGAGAAAAGCAATTAATGGTAATGTCCTTATTTACTGCACTGATTTTAACTAAACTTATTACTGTATAGGACAGCACTTATTTGTTTGGATACAATTAAGTTCTGGCCAAGCACTGTTAAACACATTACGAATTTCATTAAGCACAATCCAGCAGAGGTTCCAAACTGCAATTCAGAGTTAGCAACGTGCTCCAGGATTAATTTGGCTCCAGACATGAGGGCTTCACTCAGCTCCTACAAAACTTGATGTGACGGGATTTGGAGCCCAATGGGACAAGAGTGACCAAGAAATGAACAAAACCTCAAGACAGGAAAACACTTGAAACTCAGTTTTCTGAGATACTCAGCTCTCACGGTTCTGATGTCAGCCCTTATTGACATGGCTGAGGACAGTGCAGGTGCCAATATTAATAATCAGAGTATTAAGCCCTGTGCAAGATCCCAAAGGACTCAGGACATTTGTTTCAAAGGTTATCCACAGCCCATATTTATCATCAACTTAGGGAAAAACAGAACATTGATGGGATCAACAGTTGCTGTCACATCTTTCTTCTGGTGAAATTAAATGCCAGGCCACTGAACTCCATGAGGACACTGATTTGAATTTAATGTTAAAAGGACTTTACATTAGGGCCACTGAATAAGCACGTTTGGCTATGGATAACTAGACACACAGCCCCTGTGTACAAGTAATAATAAAGTATCTGCAAAGCTCATTTTAATTATGCCAAGTACAGCATGAACAGCCCATGAAGAAACAAGCACAATACTAAGCTGTTAAAATATACAAAAGGACAGAAAAATAGGGGAAAAAAAGGAAGAGGAGCACCCAAGCCTTTTGGGAAAAAAACCCTATTCTTAGACCTCTCAAAATTAAAAGGTGTGGAAGAAAACAGAAACCTTTTCTCCTCTCAGTGCCACTTGCACTACAGCAACTGTGAAATCTCACCTAGGAGAAAACTGCTATTTCCACTAAAAATAGAAGAATATAGACTCTAAGAACAATGAGGAACAAGGCACCCTGGATCTTCTGTCCATGTTCCCAACGTACAAATTTTCCTCCCCAGCTCATTCTTTTCA
The DNA here is from genome assembly GCA_013397865.1 of Struthidea cinerea. Taxonomy (NCBI): domain Eukaryota; kingdom Metazoa; phylum Chordata; class Aves; order Passeriformes; family Corcoracidae; genus Struthidea; species Struthidea cinerea. The sequence continues at coordinate 1,257,725 of VZTI01001766.1, forward strand.
ATCATAAGCCGAGCAATCTTATGAGAAAGTATTTAGGTGACAGTTTGTTTTCTAACTGCTTTTAAAGACTAAAACTTTTATAAATATCAGAATCCCTTTGATAGTAAATCCCCTCCAAATTCCCCCAAGTACCTTCTAGTCTTGAAGCACCATTGGGTCCCTTGGGGATGGACCAACATGACAACAATTTCATTGAGTGTGACAGTGATTTCACCAAGGAGTTGTAACAACTGAGATACTCCTAATTAAGGCGTGGGAAATACAGAGGTGGAGATGCCCCCTCCTCATCCTGGTCTCTTTGGATGTGGAAAGAAATCTGCATTTTGCTGGTGGTGGTGGGAGTGGGACTTGAGGGAACTGCCGCGGCACAGCCCTGGCTGCTGAGCTCCTGCCAGCCCAGGGCACCAGCAAAGCTCCTCTCAATGCTACTCCAATTAAGAGCTCTGCAATTTCCTCCACAAAAATGACATTCAAGTCTGTGGCTTTCGACCCCATTTCAGAGGCACATAAAAGTGAAATGTGAAATTTCACTGAAATAAAACCTGGGGGAGCTGGCCAGGCTTATCTAGGAGTTTTGTAACCAACTAGGATGTCCTTGAAGCCCAGCAGCTCATTTTTTTCCCAAAAGTTCAGGAGAAAACACACCTGATGCTCCAAGCTCTGCCTTTCTTTGGGGACCGAGTCAAACCCAGATGCTACAGAAGTAAAGACCAACCACTTCACTTCTGCAATATCTACAGATATCTCCTAGAGGCAGCAAAGACAACTACTTTTACGTTCTTACAGGCCTTTTTTCTCTCATTTGGTTAGTGTAGAGTATAATTTCAGATGTTGTTGTTTCTCTTTTTCCCAGCTGTAAATATTTGGTTCCATTTTCATTGCTCCTTGTCCCTTATCTTTAATATCATATAAATAAAAGCCTGCACAGTTTCTACATCTACAAATACACAAAGATTAATTTGCATGCTGAAAGCTTAAATCAAATATTTTAAACTGGATATGGATAAAACAATAATCCACTTCTGGGCTGAAGTCCAAACAAATAAATAAAATAGATTTCACATGAAAGCAATAAACAATAGCAACGCCAATTACTCATCAGAAATCCTGCTCTGCAGACATGACTGACAAACACTTTATAAAAGCAACCAAAGTAACAATAAAAATCTCAAGTCATCAGATTGTCATTGCTGTTCAAACTTTCCTCCTCATCCAGGCTGTGTTGACGTCTGCTTCACAAACACCTGAAGCATTTAGGGGTTAGAGTTCGTGCAAATACTGAAATCAGCCTATGTGACGGGAAGGGAATCAAAGCATTTCCATTTGGGTTCTAATTCACCTGTAAGACAGCAAAATGTTGTTGCCCATTCTTTTTCTGAGCCAGCAACAGCATTTCTTTCAAAGTTGTGTCCGTATCTGCTGCACACATCCAGCTTTCCGTGGGGATGGACCGGGAGGTTTTTAAGAGCAGCTCTGAGCAAGCAATCACCGAGCAAGAGTCACCGTGACTCACACACATCCCCACGTCTGAGTCACAGCTACTCCTCTGCTCTACTACTCCCTTCCAAGATCCGAGGGAGGCAATTCACTCTCTCACGGCAATTACGCCCGCCCGGAAAACAGCGAGGCCCGGCATTGCCAATCTGTAGTATTCAAATATTATGAGTCAGCTCCCTTCCCCTCCCCGAAGTCAGGTGGCTGGCTTAAAAAGTCACATAGTCTTAAAAAATATTAAGTCTGTGGGATTTTTTTTTTTATTATTATTCGCTTTCTGATCGTTATTTTGAGCCGGTTTAAACACACGCTGTTCCCTCCCACCTCCTCTCTTCCCCGCTCTCCCGCAGAATGAAAGGCGAGATTCTCACGTATCGGCTCCGTTTCGTGCTTCAGAAAAGACACTTCACAATACATCTCTCAGGTCCAGACTATGTGAGGTGGCACCATGGGGAGAGAAGGGTCACCTTCCATGGTCCTTGAACAGACACGGTTCAAGGTAGGAAGCCAAAAAATTCAGCCCAAATCTGAAATTTTTTGTTCTTCACCCCCTCAATGCTCTGCCGAGGAATATTTATCTCTGAATATTTAGCTGCAATAGCAGGCACCATATCTATCTATACTGAGGTTCTGTGGAGGATGGGGGAATCTATTCCAAGCCCCCAGCAGCAGGAATACGTACTGAGCAATGGCTGTCACCTGTGAAATCTCACTCAAGTCTTAGAGCCTCCACAGGTACAATTTCAATTTTCAGCGGCAGCTCCTCCGCCCTCTCTGCCTGGGATGCCACCTCGCAGCCAAAACACATCGACACAGGCTGACCCCAGAAGCCCCTAAGCCAAAACACAGTCACTTACCCCGCTGAGTGACCCTGTGAAACCACAGGGGCACGAGCAGAGACCAGATCTGCTCCCCTTCCATGCAAAACCCACCCAGCCTGCAGATCCTCACAGGGCAGCCCTGCCAGCTCCTCACTGCAGCCCGGCCAGGGCCAAGTGGCCAGATGGGATTTTTGGCCTACGGCCTCAGCTTGGTCTCCAGCTTAATGAAGTAAGACCTAAATGTCACGTATTGGAGGGGTTATTCCGAATTTATATATGCAAGGGGGATGAGTACCCAAAAGAGCATCTCTGCAGCAGGTGACTGCCTTTTGGTGTACCTGCCTTTAGGGCTGTTCTTCTTGAAGAGATTCATAAGGCTTCTTGCAGCCTGGCAATGAAAATCCCTCCCTTGGCTTCTGTGTAACACCTCCCCACACGGCAGAGCTCACAGCAAACCTGCGCTGCCCAGGGCTGCGGGGATCTGGAGCCTTGATCTCCTCGTAGGGCAGAGCTGATGTCCAAGGGGCTGCAAGCCAGCGTGGGGACCCATCCCTGCTGTCTGCAGCACTGGGACCCACGTGTGGTCTGTAGGGTTCAGGGAACAGGGCTGGGGCGTAAATTCATACAGAAAACACAGGCAAATGCAGGCACAGGAAGGGAGGCAAGACATGCTGGTGCTGTTTCCATTAAAAGGGAAAAAATCCAGTATTCTCTAGATGAAGTAGTATTTTTTGCTTTTTAAACAAAGCCAGCAACTACAGAATCACTGCTTCTTTTCTTTCTCCTGGTTCCCACCCAGTATCCTGGATCTGTTTGTCCTGAAATGCTGTTGTAAAGGCAGGTTGGAACCTCTGGTCAGGTCAGCTGTCAGCCTTTAAACACACAGTACATACCAGGGCTGTGTGAGCTGCTTAGCAGCAGGTTTCTTTTCCTTTCCATTCACAAGAAGGGTTTCCTACTCTGCAATTCCCTTGTCCTGAGAAAGGGGCAGGACCCTTGAGCAGAACAGCATTTTCCTTATTCTAAACAAAAATCTTGCCCAGCCGTCAGATGAAAGCAGCTCTTTTTCCATTTCATTATAGGCATCACAAGGTAACATTTTCTTCTGAGAGTTTTACCCCCAGGTTCAGGCATCTCTGGTTTGTTCACCAGAAGTTTTGGTGTCTTTCCACTAAAAGTGGAAGAGAAATCATATAGACATAGAAACACAGAAATAGAAATAGATATAGATAGATGTAGATGTAGAATCACATAAACAGAAATCAAAGCAAATCATACAAATACAAAGAAAAAACTTGCCACAGAGCTCTGTATACCTTTATATTGCCACAACTGAACCTGTAAGATACAATTAATACACCAGTCAAGACAGACCACTCCTCAGAAAAAGCAGACTATAATACACTTCTAAACAACAATTTGCCCCAGAAATGACATTTTGAAGGAACAAATAAGAACAGCCTCTCATAAGTGCTTAAGACTTCAGAACAATGACTCCTATAGAAAATAAAAATCATGCTGCAAGGTGAATTTCAATAGATACAGCCACCAGCTCCTCCAACTGGACTTTTGTAATCACTGTACCAGGACACATTTGTGACTAAGTTTTAGTGAACAAGATGTTCTCAAATCTGTGAGTAAAGAAGAAATCTTTACAATAGGGTAAACATTTAACCTATTTGGTGGGCTGAGAATGAATATTCTCCCTTATTTCATTCCCAATGACTCACACAGCCCAATATTCCTTAGCAAAGAATATGTTGGCAATTTTTAGCCCACCTCCCCAAGGCATTATCTTGCTGGCAGGAGGTTACCATAAATCCCAAGTGTCCAACTTGCTGTCATCAATGTCAGAAAAAAAATCCCTTGAGGATTTTTCTCCCTGCAGACAACCCTTTGGATTATCATCCTAGAAATCCTTGAATCTCTTTTTAAAGCCGTATCAGTAAACAATAATAACACTGAAATGCTGTAGTAAATAATTTTAATGTGCCTGCTGAGCCCTACATGAATCAAGTCACCAGCTGCACTCAGGCTCCACTCCCAGTTCATCAGTGCTGCTCACAACTTCTGCAGATAAACTAATCCACTAATTTTGGTTTTAGGACTTTAAATACAACCATAGACACCCTCACCTTTGATATCCATCCTGACTCCCACCATGCCTACCATGGAAGTCTGGTCTGTGTTGTGACATGTGGAATACAAAGGAAAAGCAAAACATTTCCCATTTCCTCTCAGTGCTCCCTTTTCACCCAAGGGCTTGCTCCCAAGGTGGGGGCAGGTCTCAGTAGCCCACTTGTTTCCCAATGGAAAGAAAACAAGCTGAGACAAATCAAGTGTTTCTTGGGTGCAGCTCTGCTTATTTACCACAAAAGAAAAAAAAAAAAGAGGTGTAGCACAATTCTGCTTTCTCAACACACAAGTTAAAAAACCCAAACAATAATGCTTTCTTCCCAGAAATCCAAGACTACCTTCCCAGCAAGCACTATTCCCCCCAGGAGCTCTTGTTCATGGCTTTCTCCTGGGCTAAGCACTGCCTCTCTCTCTTTTTGCAGTGTTTTTCCTTAATTTTTTAACTTCTCAGAAGTACAGACGGATAAACCATTAACCAATCAAACCAGAGTTTGCAACTAATCTACGGGAAAACCCGTGTCCATTTGGCTCCGTTGCTCATTAGTTTTGCAGAGCTCATTGCCTTGAGTCCCAGCTGGCTTTTGCTCCATCCCTCACCACACAAAGGAGCACTTAATTGGTCTTTGTATTTACCATAAATGAAAGAGGTGAGTGTATCCATCACCACTAAGCAGCACTGCAAATAAACAAAACATACAGCCCCCATAACAGTGGCCATTAATATCTCCCAGCAAAGTGGTATTAAGTCCTTTTTCATTTTGAAAGCATTAACAACACAATCACTAACTAATTTTAGTTATTAATGTTTCAGTCCCACAAGATTTATGAAGGGGCATAAGGTCCTACAGCAGTTTTATATACCTGGGTACAGTACTCCAAAAACAATACCACATTTTTTATGCTGTACAGCATTTCATAATCATAATCCAAATGTCAGTTAACTACTTGACTTTATATATGAACTACTAGAAGATTAAATATTCAGGAACATTAATTTTTTTTAAAAAATATATGCCACAAAATATGTACTTCAAAATTTCAAGGGATTTGTGGGGTTTTTTAATCAAATAAAATTTTGGTACTTCTTCAAGAAATAAATCATTGTAGTTGTATAGTTTATACAGGCAAGAAGAAATACTGCTTAGCATTCAGGGTAATAATAAATGATATTAAATTAAGTACCATAGAAACTTGTGCTCATAGCATATAAATCGTAAAGAATACTTATGGTCTGAAACCTGCAAACTCCAAAGTCAGAAATTGTCCTCATTGCTGAAAATGCAGCCATGTGAAGAATTTTTTGCCAGTATTGTGAGTTCTGCTTGTCCTTCCAAGGATTTAAGGATTCTTGGACTCTCCAGGCCTATACCTATGCATGTCTGTAATCTCCTTTATCAGGTGTCTAAGGGAAGGTGCAGCCTAATTTGCATTCCCTGGACTCTTCTGGCGAATTCCCAGCTGAAGATAAATTGCCATGAGCCACTTTTCTCTTTGCAAACCCAGGCGCTTGGCCTGTCCATTTGCTCCCATCCAGTCAGCAAAAGGAAACTTGGGTTTTCAGGACTGAACTCTCACCAATCACAGCCCTACCCTAGGCAAATGCTCCATCCTGTCTCTAAAAAGAAACCCAAAGTAGTGAATCACTCACTAACTTCTCAGTGATGAATGATTTGATTGTCTGTCCAAACTAAACACAGCAAGTCAGGTTTGGGGTGCCTGGAAAGGCTGGAGGTAAAACTCAGATTCATGTCTGGCCTCTACTACATTGTGCCACACGTCCTCACTTAACTCAGGGAAATATGGAGGCAAAACATCACCACGCTGGAATTTTACACTCTCAGTGTAACACTAACAAGAAAATTAAAAATCCAGCATTTTGAACTTCTCACTTTCACAAATACAGCAGCTTTTATTTCCCCTTTTCTATTTTTAAGAAAGAAAGAGAATACATTTTAAAACAACAACAAAAAAATCTGTAAAGAAATTGAAAAACAAAGCAACAGGAAAAATCAGAGCAATATTAGGATCTCCTTGGAAGAAAGCAGGCAAGATCTGCAAATCCTCATGAACAGGGTCAATTTTTCAAATTCTTAACAAAACTGAGCTTAATCTGCCATCCCTCTGCCTCTGATCTCAGTCCCCAGTTACTCTCAGTGACAGCCACTGCAAGGAAGTGAAGTGCATGAAGATACAAAACATGAATCTGTATTGATTTTTCCTCTCAATACTGAGAGTATTCTCTCTGGGAGAAGGTACAGAAAGACACATGTAACACCAATATGAGGTTATTCTGAGTTTAAATTAAAGGCACCAAAATGGAAGGCCAGATCTTCAGCTGTCAAAAATGAAAGCCAATATATCCATGTTGATTTGCAGCAGCCATCAGCCTAGCCCCATGCAATTAGTTCTGGCAGGGTCTTTATAAATATTGATTTTTAATTGACTAGACCAATAATTTGTCTTCCAGCTTCATACAGAGACATATATACACTTTGGAGTACTTTTTATTTAACTGTTCCCACTTTTCCAAAATGGAGTCCTTAGAATTATTATGTCCAAAGTATTTTTTATTGCAGAGAAATTTGAAAGTCAAAGCTCCACTTGCATTCATTTGTCAATGCAAAATAATAAAAATAAATCAAAGTTCAGCTATCACGGCAGTAATCATTTCAAAAATGTCTCCTTTTAGCTTCAGGCTATATTCCTTCCTTATGCTTGATGGCACAGGAAAGTTGCCAGTTAAATTATTGGCCTCCACATTGCCTTTTCTAAAGTTTGTGTGACTGCCTTGCCGAGCTCCTGAGCAGCTAAATTCCTCTTCCAACACAAGAAGAGAAATCTGATGCTTTGCCTTATATTGCATATAATTCAAAGTTTATTTTACTTCATCCAGTAGATTACTTCAGGAAAAAAAAACTTAGAGAATGCCTTTTCAGGGAGCACAATCTCTACTAACTCCTCCTCAGTTTTGCTGTTACAAGGGAGGCATTAGTACTATGTCATAGTTAACAAAGCACTTTGTAAGCATTCATTAATCATGCAGTGCCCCTGAGAGGCACATTATGTAACGTTTAATCTGCTCAGCTGAGCCTGTAAGTACAAGAAACCTCTCAAAATTTTATCAGCTTTGCCATGAGAAGAGCTGTGCTGTAAGTACACCCAGTAAAAGCAACCGGTCGCTCTCTGTCCCCCGGGTCCCTCCACCAGCAGCAGGTTTGCCCCTCTGTAGCAGAGCTGCGCTCACCGCCGCAGAACTGATGCACTTTCCGCTTCCGAAAGCCACTGCAGAATTTTAAAACGCAACTTCTGGGTGCCCAGGGGCTGATTTACGAAGGCACTGACATTTCCCTCCCCAGCCGCGTCCCCCCTAACGCCACACGCGCGGTGCGGGGAAGAGGAGCCCCGAGCAGCGCAGCCCTCCCGGGGCAGAGACCCCGGCTCAGCGCCGCACCCGCTCCTGCCAGCACGCCGGGAGGAACGAGAGCTCTGCGCAGAAAAAGGACACGCCACAGGCGCCCACGAGTGGGTCACCCACGGGCTGCCTCGTCCCACGCTGCCACTACAAACACCTTGTAACTAAACCCCCCTGAACTCCGCAGCGAACCCCTAATTCCCCCCGTGTCCTGACTCTGCACCCATGTCAGTGCAGGCTTCGAAGGAAAATCCATCCCTGGGAAACACTGCATGGGAAAAGAAGGCAGCTCCGAGCCCCAGACACAGACTTCACATTGCCTGTGTCAAATAGGGTCCAAAAAGGATGGTGCATTAATTAATATGCTGTTTTAAAGAATTTTTACTTAATATATTTAGTGACTGAAACAGGAAAGGCAGGGGTACAGAATTAACAAAAAAATTCTTAGGAAAGAGCTCCTTTGCGTCTTTTGATTTGTATCTTTCTTTTAAATATGCATTATGAGTTAACATTTTATAAAATGGTATAAAAGCCTCCTCTTTCCTTTTCCTCCTTATGACCACGAGAAAAACTCTGAATTCCCAACGTTTTTGCTTCCATCACAGTCAACAGATACTTTGAAATCACCTTGGCAGAGGAATATAGATGATATTTGTGTAGGAACTGGAAGGAAGTCAGTCTCTGAGCGCACCTCTGGCGATGAGTCTTTTGTACTGCCATGGCCACTGGCACCCCCTGCTCTAAAACACACAGAGCTGTTATCAGTCTCCTTTAGACGAGGCCCTTCTTTTCCCAAGATGAACACAGGAAAAAAATAAATAAAGACAGATCACCTTGTAACTCACAGACATATTGCAGCCCAAAAATATTCAGATTTTCCAGTACATAGGCCGGCTCTAATCAAATTCATCAGCACATACTAATGAATTAGGGTTCAACATTAAGACCGCAATAAATCCAGTGGAACTGCTTCAAATCAAGCTGGTATCCAGCTGGATTTTTCTTTTCTGGCAAGAGCCAGCTTAAGCAGGATTGTGCTCAGCGGTGCCCATGCAGCAGCAGCCTCTGAGTGAACACAGGGAGCAACGCAGGGAGAGGAAGATGAGGGTGAAGCACAGAGCTGGGACAGGCTCAGCAGCCATGGAAGTGGCGCTGCAAGGAACGGGGCAACTTGTTCCCGTGCACGATCAGAAAAACTGAAGAGCTCAGGAGTGTGCCAGAGGTCCCTGCAGAGCTCAGGTCCTGCTGCAGGAAAGAGCAGGGAAAGACCCTGGGCCAGGACTGGGCTCCCCCAGAGCAATGAGCACCAAGGAGCAGAGCTGTCCCCAGGGGCTCACAGACAGGAAAGGAGGAAACTGCAGCAGGTCTGCAGTGGGGATGGTGTGGGAGGCACTAAGGGGAGCTTACAGCCAGTTCCTTCCCTTCTTCATCCACTTAGCCAGCATTTTTAACCAAAAAACCAATGGACACCCTGTCTCTAAAGAGCTGTTTCCTAAAGTATGTGTTTCAGGATCAGGGGGTCCTTTCAGCTATTACATTTTTCTGAAAATTAATGGAGAGATACTGAGCTGCCTTTTGATACAAACAGATCAAATTTACATCATTCCTGATTTAGAAGTGGACAGCTGCCTTTGTTCCACAGTGCATACAGCTTTCTGGGAAAGAAATTGCCACCTCTAGGCTCTCTCCATTTCCTATATTCCCCCTGATCTCCCAGTTATCAACATTTCAGTTCCACTACATGAGAACTTTCTTTGCCACTTGTGTTCTCTCTCTTACCACAAATCCCTACGTAGTCTTTAAAACTTCCATTTTAACCAGTTCTCTACTTCTTCAAAATGTCTTGCTTTGTAGAGTACAAAGCTCTTTTAAACACTCATTTTGTAGTTATGGACCTGCTTTCCATACTGCTTTTATTATTACCTGGTACATTCAGGCAAAATCTGGACAATAGAATTAAGCTATCAAGACAATAGAGCTGTATATTTAAAGCCTGCTATCTGTCCTACCAGTCTCTTTTAAAAAAAAATCAGCAGGTTCACACTCATGAGCTAGTTATAAGGGTTTCTGCAGCTCTCCTTCTTGAAAGGATCTATTTAAATGTTGTATGACATCTATTTTCTCCCTGGGAATATCTTTGTAGTGTTTCATCTTTCTTTGCCATCAAAAAAAAAAGAGCTGGCTATGCTGCAAACCACTGGAGATTGCTTATTCTCAGGCTCCCTGGCAGCTGCTGGCTGGCTTCACATTTTCTGACATCACTGAATCCTAGCACCCTTTTTTACCATTATTCAACAGAAAGTTCAGTGAAATAGCTTCGGTTTTTGCAAAGTTTCTTGAATTCTTATTGTCCATTCATCACTACGCAACACCAGGGAGCTGCTGGCAATTAGCAAGAGCAGGAAATGAGGACACCTGAGCTCTCATCTCAGCCTGACACCGGCACGCAGCAGGGGCACATTCTTTGGGGCAGGTCTGGGAAGCGCTTCTACAGCACCGAAGAACCATCGGATAATTTGTTTGGCAGGGGGTGTGCTTTCAAAAATTCACCAAAACAGTGCAAAAATATGAACCTGGAGTGTTCTCTTCTCAGAGCCCATCATGTGAGGTCCTTGAGATCAGACACATCACAAAGCTGACTCACAGCTATGCCACCTTTTCAGAGAAAAAAAGAAATAACACAGCAACGTATGTAAATTCTCTAAATTCTAGAGGCTGCGTGACTGCCATCTATGCCTTTAGCATAAAGAGCACTTGCCCACATTGGAGTCAAGCTGCCTTCTTGTTTAAATAATTTATAGTAAGCCTGAAACACAAGACTTGGGGAATGGAGGTTGACCAGAGTTTAAAGCAAGATATGATTCTTTAATGCTGGATGAGGGAGAAATGGAGAACTTGTGCCCAAACACATAATATCAGATCCCAGGAGGCCAGCTCCAAACACCCAGCTCAGTATCAGCCAGCAGGTTCTGTGCTGGGTGGAGGCACCTCAGCAGGGGCTGCAGGATTATACCTTAAAAAGCAGCCACTGCCTTTCTTCCCCCTGGTATTTTCCTGTGCTCAGACAGACTCAGCTGTGGAGAGGAGGGCTCTGACCCAGGGAAGCATCCCTGGAGCACACAGCCAGCCCGGAGCCTGTCCGCACCCTATGCCAGGCACTCCCCCTGCTCCCAGCTCAGCCCATCCCTCCCACGCTGGCACCGCTGTGGGTCAGAAGTGCCACCCACCCAACGCCTCCCTGCCCCGCAGGACCAGCCCCAGGACTCCCACGCTGGACCCCGCTTCAGAGATCCCCCACAGTGCCATCAGCCATTCATTTCTGCAATCACTGTTTCTTTCACTTGAGAAACACTTTTTCTTCAAAGCACTATACAGCAAGATTTTCTAAATTGGAGCTCTGGGACTGGACTAGGAGATCTCTTTGGTCATGGTAGCAGTGACAGAATACAAATGTGCCCGTTTCCCTGAGAGCAATTCGGGTACCAGCAAAGGAGAATTTCTGCTGGTGTGTCTGCTTATTTATTCCCCTTTCCCCCTCCTTTTCTTCTGTGCTGTTTGCACAACAGAACAGAGTGCTGTTGAACAGAATGATATTATACGATATAATGTGCTACAATAAGCAGTCTGCAAAGAAAAACATCTTTGCTTTAAGAGATCACTTCCAAATTGTATAAGATGTGGCAGTGGATGTGCAAAAGCAGATTAACCTCTGGGAGACAAAAGCAACCCACTTCGCTTATAAACTCAAATTACAAATATACCTTTCAGCATTTCATCTGGTGTTTGTATATATAAACACACAAAAGCCTCACAGTAAACTGGAATGCAAAACCTGTTATTAAATATACAAGCCCCCAGAAAATAATATTTCAGGCCATGGAACAAAAAAAAAAAATCGGCGACTAGAATGTGGAGAAACAAACCTAATTTTCTAAAGCCTGCCTCATTTCAGCCTTGCCCAAAAGCAGCAGGGACAGACTGCATCTCCTGCTCTGGGAATCTGCTGAGCTGAGCAAGGCCCTCTGGAGAGCACCACTGCCCTGGCAGGGGTGGTATCAGTCACAGAGGAGGATTGAGATGCTGCAGTCAGGTAGGTCTACAACAGCCAAGGGAAGGTGTCCCGTTATCAGCTGTCCCAGTTAAAGCAAGGCTCACCAGAAGGGAGCAACCAGTTCCCAGTCATACAAGACATCAAAAAAGGAAGGGGTGAAATTCAGTGCAGCTGAACTGCGAACGCAGAGGAGACCCTGCCGAATTCGTGGGGACCAGGGATTTGATGTTCATTCTCACCCTGAATTTCTCACCCCACCCCAAGACAGTTTGCTCCCCATTATGAATTAGGGATATGTCAAAACTCTCTGTGAGTGCTAAAGGCAACGGATAATTGACTGAGCAGTGGCCTGGCACTCCTTGGAACTAATGCAGCTGAACAAGGGCTTTGTTGAAATGAGAAAGCCTAAAAGAGATTTGCTCAGATCAAGATTTAAGCTTTGTCAGACATGTTCACTGCGGCTCGGAGAGCTGCCCAGACAAATTGCAGGCAGCAGGGAGCTCTGGTGATTAGAGAGGGAAGAGGGGAAAAAACCCAAAGAACAAGAAAACAGAATAAACCAGATTTGGAAAACAGAATAAACCAGAATTGGAAAGCAACAGCCTCATGTTGATCATGTACTCACACCCAGCTGTGTCACACAGCACAGGACACCTGTCCCCACTCTGCCCAGCCAGACCCACTCAGGGCCCCTTTTGCCAGGTCTCGGTGACAGAGCCACCAAGACACTGCCAAAGCAAAAGGGGCACGTATGGATTTCACCCACAACCATCTCTGGTTGCAGGTCTCACCTTTCTACCAGCCAGAAAAGCAGCTCAGTGACCCAACTTTGCAACATTATCTGCATTTCCAGGGCATATCTTCTGTCTCAGGCAAGAATGGGTTGCATGACACAGCCTTCAGTTTGGCTTCACATCAAAAATAATACCACTGACAATTTCCCAAAGATGAAGTGAGCTCCAGGGCAAGAACACCTTTGAAAGCAGGAGAACCTCACCGTGACCCCATGGCTCTGCCCAAGCAATTTTTACGAAATTGGTTTCCTTTAGTCTATTCCCAGCAGCACTCCGTTTATAACACTGATGGGTCTCTAGTGCAGCCCTGCTCCTGCTGGAGCCATTGTAGAGGATCTAGCCTGGAGTTCCCACCAGACTTCTCCATCCTTTGGTTCGTTTCAGCTGCTTGCCCCATCCTTCTGGCCTGAGCAGGCAGCAGAAATCCCCAGCAGGGCAGGGCATGGAGATGTGCAGCAGCCGCTCCACTGCCACGGGTAGACTGAGGCATCCCCTGCAGGGTAACAAGAGGAACAGGAGGGGCTGCTTCATTTGCCTCTGCAATATTTCAGCTCTGCCATTGTGATGAGCCACTCTCCCATCACCCTTCCAAGCCCCACACTTGGGAGACCAGTTGCTGCCTCACATTCCAAAGCATCCAGCCTGCCAGCCCAAAGGGGACCCCTCTAATTAGCCACGCTACACATGGAGCACAGGGTCCCTGTAACGGCTTAAACCTCACAAGACTACATTTTAATTATGACTGTGTTAGAACAGAATCAGTTGCCTAATCAAGCTTAAATTAAATGCATATTTAGCAATTTTCACGCTAGCATTCCCAGAAATGCGATGCCTGCATACTGAATTATTTATATTGTCTAGATCTCCAGGATTTTTTAAGAGCAAAACCAGCAAACCAACACTCCAGGAAGGCAGGTAAACAAACTAACCACACTTTTCTGAATGGCCATGGTTCCCAACTGCCTTGGCTGCCATTCACTCAGAGTTCCTATAGTAAAATGAATGAAGAGCATTCAAACCCTGTCAACCAAATTACTGTGAGATTTCCAGTGTAAACATGAATGGAAGGATTTTTCCATTGACAACAGCCTACAGGTAAATATTTACTTTTTTTGCAAGGCTGGAGCTCCAGAGGGCAACTTGCTACAGCAGCTGCAGTAGGTAGTTCAAAAATAGATATTTCCCTGTTAGTGGGTGAGTTTAATGCTCATGAAAGCTGCTGCCTGAACGACAGAACGAGGATGGGAGTAGCCAGGTACTCTGCTCAGCGCCCCGTAAGCTGCTTTCAAGGACATGCCCTCATCTGCGCCCCCATCCAGCAGAACAGCTGACCTGGAGCTCAGCAATAAGCCTGTATGCAAATCCCGCTGATTTCTTGGGAATTTTAGGAAGGATCATCGGACAGTTAATCAAATTGACCAGGAATTTTGGTTACATAGACACAGATTTGGTAAAATATCCGAGTGACGGAACAGGGCTAGAATCAAGCATGTGCTCCAGCCTATGCACACAGGTATGGCTTTGCAAGGCTGAGTGTACCACATCTCTGTCCAAATCTCTGCTTGTCTTTGTTCCAGCTTACCTGTCTAATAAGCCAGGATGATAGCACTTACTGGGCTGTTATGAAGCATGAATAATACTGTTTAATGCTTCAGATCCCACAATAAAAAGTGATGCGAGCACCAAGTGTTGCTATATCAACACAGCATTATACTATAGGAATAAGTGTTATTAGAGTTATACACAGGAGCTTTATTTTAATGCTGTGCAGTTTTCTACTGAGCCCATTAATGATCAGCAATTACAGCAAAAATAAATTACCTTTCACAGCGGTTAAGTTTTTCATGGTACAAGCAGTAGTCAAAATTTAACAGAAGTGACTGGTGGAATTTCCCAGGGACACCCAAATTTTGTACATCAGCTGCTTCTGACAAACAGCAGCATAGAAAAAAAAGAAATCAATGTAGTAAAGCTTTCACTGGAAATAGAATGATCTTATTTCAGTTATCCATCATATTTCCCACTAAAATCATTAAGAATGAGGGGAGCAGAGAAATCTGTAACAGGATGTTGGCAAAAGCACAAGGGGATGTTTTTTCCAAGCTCTTAAAGCCACACAGCCTTTCCTAAAGCTTAGTGAGGTATGTTGTAATACTTAATATTGATGCCAATCAAACTCCACTGTGATCAAAGCCTGGGTGAAAAACTATATTTTCCTCAACATACTGAATCATTAGTCAAAGTCCACTGCTGAAATTATTTTAACATTTTGAGTTGGTTTCAGATAAGAATGATTCAGATTTTAAAGATCTTCCCTTAAAACCCACACACGTACATGACAGATGGTGTTAGACACATAGCATGTAACCTATAGTAATGTAGCTATATATACGTATATCTTATCTGTGCATGATTTCAGAGATAAGAATAGTTTCCATCACTTGTATGGTTAGTCACAAGTCTGGCAGGGGCCCTGCAAGCTGCAGAAAACTTGGACAAAGAACTCTGGTGTCAGGAGATTCCCAGGCATCAGTGGTTTGCATCTGGTTTTCTCCCTTTCTATCCCGAGCTTTTGAGAGCCAGTTTTAACCACGTCACAATGACCATTCATAGTCATAATGCAGCTGGCAGTGTCCAAGCACAGTGGTGCAACCTGGTTACTACCAGAGAGGAGGTGGGAGAGGGGCCTGCTCTCAGTGTCTCATTTAGATCATCCCAAAGCCCTAAATGTGCAACCTCCTGATCAAGTTATCCTTAGCTTTTCCTAGAGAGACTCCAGGTTATATACAGACTGTGCAAACTAGTTGAGACCCCAGTCCAAAGGGAGATGTGAGACAGAGCAAATGGGACGTGAATTTGGTTAACAGAGCAAAGAATCCATGGAGTGAAAGCAGATGAAATTCTATCTTAACTCACTGTTGTTTGAAAAACCAGAATGTGCTAGTCCTGGGTGAGTGCTACATGAGGGACAGGAGGATTGAGTCCTTACTCACAAACTGAGAGAGACAGAAGACAATTTATACAAAAGGAACACTCACTATTTTAATGCACCTGATCTTCTGGGTGGCTGGTAAACACATAAAGGAAATTCGGAACTTAATATTAAATAAGACTGCTTTTCCCAGAGTAAATAACGGATTTGTCTCTTAATGCGTCAGAAAACCCATTCCAGTCTTTTGCAGCTGTCCTTGGATATGGACAAACAAAAAGCACATTGGGACAAATCTATCCTAAGGCACCTCTACCAGCATCAGACACCAGTGTGACCCTATAGTGTTTAAGTGGGGGTTACCCTAATACAAACTCACCCATGAGCCTGATTCCAATCCATTTTTAAGGAGCACAGAGGCTGAAGCAGATGTCAGGGACATTAGCATCAGGCTCAGTAACTGGGTCACTAGATTTGATACAGGATCTACTTATAGCCCAGCCAAGATTAACTGGAACACGTGGTTACCTGTCAGACGGATTTTGCTACACAAATAACAATCACGCCTTCCAAACCACAGCAGTGAGAAATGCCACCTCCATCTCCTCTGGATGTCAGGCAGCTGCAGCATTAGAGCTAGCATTAAAATCAGCAATACAGGAAAGCAAGTTTAAAACACTGTCCTCTACTTGCTCTCTTACCAAAGTCTGTGCACAGCAGTGTTTGTGACACGTCTGCCCTTTGTCTGACCAAAGGGGGTTGTTTCCGTGCTGGTGGTACACCACTCTATTGCTGGTGCTATTGGAGGTGTTTCAAAGAAAATCTTCATTTATTAGTCAAAACTGAAGTTACTCCCCTAACCAGCATGCTTCCCTTGCAAATATTTGCTGCATGCTACTCTATTACTTCATTTCTTCTGGTTTTCCTTTTTTTTGAGCCATCTTAACTTCTTCAGCTTATAGAGGTTGATTTAACAAGTTCCCAAATCCTTGACAAGCACAGCTGCACCAGCCAAAGCCAGTGCAACAAAAGCCATTTGTGCATTGTCTTCGAGTGAATTAGGTGTGCACCTTTGCAGGCGTAGAGCTAATTCTGGGAACAGAGCTGAAGTAGTAGTGAAGCTTTCCCGACTTGGTAAAGTATTCCTACCTACACATGGCCTTGCAGGACAAAAACACTTAGAAGGAAAACCACTGTTAGATATAACGAAGCTTCAGGAGATTGAATTTAAATACACAAAAAAATAGAAGTCTGAATATCAGACTGAAGTATCTAGCAGGAAGCAGGGCGAGCTCACTATCAAGACTTTCTTTAGCAAACCTGCATGTGTCAGACATATATTATCAAGCAACCACACTTAGAAAGTGCCATGAATATTTACCAGGTTTTGTCTGGACTGAAGGATCAGATTTTGTCCATACAATACAGACACACTCTTGAAATGCTGAAAAAGTAGAAGAGCTTCTAGAGGAGCTAAAACAAGGTTAGAAAGGTCGTTGGTAAATACACGGAGCTATTTTACAATCAGCTCAACCTCTGCAGCTTCCACTCCAGTGCAGTATTTTGGTGGACAGATTAGCTCTCAGTGGCCTGAGCCAGAGCTTTGCTCTACCCTGTGTGTCCAAACATCTCAGCAAGATCCTCAGGAAAGGCTCCTTCACCTTTACCCACGCAAGGTTGCTCATTCTGCATTTGCACCCCGCTGAAACCACGGTGCTGGTGCAGCTGCTAAAGCCCAGGCAGCCCCAGCCTGACAGAGGCTGGTGCAAGTCCCCTGGCAGGGGCCCTAATCTCCTTACTGCTGAGGGGATGGAGGGACTAAAGCACTGCAGCTTTTGAAATGTAATTAAAAATGTGTTGTCTTCCAAATGACTTCATGATCTTGGAATGGTTCCGGGAGCATTTAACTCAAACTGGGCCTCATAAAAACAAGACAAGGAACTACAAAAAACTTGAAAAATATTAGTGAGGTGCTGCCTAATTAAAATCTGGATTAATTAGTAGACTGTAAGCTATTTGTGAATACTGGATGTCTTCTGTACTGTGTATGGTGCATTCAGTTACCACCAAGGCTAATACCAAAATACTTAACCAGGACTTGATCTTAACAGGCACATGTGGCTGTACAAAAATCTCTTTTTAAATTTCCTTTAAAGAAAAATCACTTTCTGGGAAGAGACTTCGGATAATGGCCAAATGCTGAAAAATCTGAAGACAGAAACCCTGTAAAAGTACTGTATATATATAATGTGCATATTTGCATTTTAAACCAGTCTTGTGATTTCCTTAGAGGACCTAATGCTGATAACACAAAAAGTTTATATAATCCAAAATCATCCAACAATTTGGAATGGCTTTCTCAACACATACTAAAGATGCTGCTGAAGGATGTGTGCCAGGACCACAGATTGCTGGACACAGATTTTTTTGTTGTGCATACGGCTTCTCTGAAATGGCACTCTGGATTAGTTATTGGCATAGGGAGCACAGAAAGGAACTGTCATATGCTAGATCCTGCACAAGAAGTAATTTCATAGCTCTCAGTAAATCTAATTATCTGACTGTGCTTCCCAAAGAGAACATCAACTTTCAGTGCATTAAAGAAAAGGCAAAACTGCCACTATTGCAATGCTAGTTTTGAGCAGACAGGCTGACACAGAGATCACCCCTGAATGATGCCACTCTCCTTGCTTTATTCCAGGCTGGTTTAATAACACCAGAAAATGTTTTATTCATATTCATAATAAAGCTTTGGAAGAGCACAAATTTTACTGCCAAGTGACTGTATTAAGGACCCAACTGGTAGAGCCTGAATTCAGAAACAACTTTTGGAAATAAAAGGGTTTTGGTAACAGCACTGGGAGGGTTTGAAATCCGGGCGAATGCCTTCCATCAATATATCCTTAACTTGGGTTCTTTCATCACTAAAACAACACAGGGGCTGAATTTGACCCCAGTGAAGCAACTTCCCAAAACAAGAGACAAAAAAGCAACTCTAATTCTCTGCCTTGAAACTCCCTAAGCACAGGACTGCTCTCAGAGCACAGAGGAATAAGCTTTAGGTGCTACTGTGCCTCAGAAGTCCCAGAGCTGCTACAGTGGCCTCTCTGGGATTCTTTCCACAGGAAAAAGATCAACGCTTCTTTTATTCTGATGGCTTGCTCTGAAAGTTGGTGGGCTAAAAACTTACAGAAGTTAGTCCAAACTGTTCTGTGCAGGGTGTAAAACTAGCAACTCCACATCTGATTGCTTAATTGAACAAGTGAGCATGAGTGGATGGCTACACCCTACCCTGCAGGCAACGGTTGTATCCAACAACCTTTTCAGGTTTTGAGGCTGTGAAATACACGCAGAACACTTGGAAACTGTGGCTAACGTGGTCCCTGGTACAACTATAAAAGGCACCTTCAGGTATTCGTAACAACAGGGACTGGCCACAAAGAACACTGTTTCCCCATCACATGGTCCTGTGGAGCAGCACTTAATTTCCCCTCTAAGGCAGAGGAACCCGAGTAGGAGCCCAGCTCCCAGGGATATGCCCAGTGGCACAAGGAGGAACGAAGTTCAAGGATCTGCTCGACACAGCTCATCAACAGAACATGACCAGTCTAGGAGAAAAATCCAGGGGGAATGCTAGGCTAAGTACCTCTGATTTGGTTCAACGTGTGCAATTCAAACACGCACGACAATAACGTCTCTAGGTTTGCTAGTCTTACAGATAGTGTCACCATTCTGAGGGTCCAATTTGGTGTTCCAAGGCAGTAAGTGTGCACTGTGCTGGATCCTACCTCCCATGGGCACTGGAAGGATAAATCTAGAACTCTCTGCTTTCCACTGATCTGTTGCTTTTCACCTCAAGAAAGGCTCAAGAATAGCAATTCATCATCTCAAAGTGCTCACAGACTGGTGGCTTTCTTTCCGTTCCATTTAATGCTAAATGCCTCGTATGTGTCAATGTCCTACCAAATTTTGAGAACCATGCACTCTTTGCCCCAAATATTTGTCTTTTGCTCATTCAGGTGTTCTTTATCAGTGCCAAATGAAGCCTTACAAACTTGGAAATGCTGCTCCTTTAGCTCAGGAGAGCTTCTCAGGCTCCTGTCCTTCCCTTGGGAGATATTTCTTTCAAAAAAGCATCTTAGGCACAAAGGAACACATCATCAGCTACAGCACAGCTCCTAAGAAATTCCTGTACACCATCCCCTGCCTTCCAGCCATTCCAAAAAGCCCTTTTATTTGATTGCTCAGAAAGCAGTTTTGACGTGAACCGATCAACGTTATACTCAAGGTAAAAGCAGCAAAGACCTAATCTATATTTAACCTGCTGAAAACTGCACAGACACTTCCCAATGCTGATGGCAGCGAGCCCTTTGGGTGTCTCATGAGAGTAGCTGAGGAAGAAAAACCAGACACAGAGATGAACTGTGGCAAAGTTCATCTCTGAACCCGAAGCCTGACCATCAGCTGAAAGAGAGGTGTGTACCTCCAGGATTACAGAGGGTGCCACAAGTTATCCTGCAATGGCCAAATTTTCCGGAAACGTTCAAGCATCCTTGAGGTAGAAAACATTCTCTCCACACATTTCCTCCATTAGTCTTAAACAAGAAGAGCCAGAAATCCCACGACGGCTCTGACGGCGTAAGGCTGACAAACTCCTGTAACCTCAGCCTTGCCCTTAAAGGAGCGTTCACCACTTCCCAAAATAGAGCAAGTGAGCAGATGCTTGGGAGAAAAGAAAGCAAACATCTGTCCTGCTAAAAATGTAAATCCTCCATACCCACCCCCTGCCAGTCTGCAGCTTGGCACCAATCCAGCCCCAGCTCCCACAGCACGTGGGTGGACACAGGGAGCTGTCCGAGCCCCGGCCACCGCCAGCGGCTCCACTCTGGATTTTTGGGAAAGCAGAGCACGAGGCACAGCCCAAGGGGACAAATGCAGGCTCCTACATTATAGATCCTAAGCGACCAGGGGTTAGCTGGGGGTCCCAGCTCTGCTCCACCAGAAGGGCATTTGCCAGGGGAAGGGGATAAACAGCTGGATCATGCTGTGCCATGTGTACCACGTGTGTACACGGGATTTGCTCAGTTGTTTGTGACATGCAATAAAACTGAACAAGTGCAAGAAGCCACAGGAGTGCCAGAAGGAAAATCCTAGCTGTTACTTTAATTGCAAGTGTGCTTGTTTGCTATGTTCTCTGCTGGCAGCACGAGCATTTTAAATAAAACATGGTCGGTAATTTATTTAGCAAGCAAGTCTTTGAAAAGTTCTTTTTGCTCAGCTCTTACTAATTTATACCAGACAAGATTAACCCTCCTTTCTCTCCACATGTCCATACACTTCAAGCGATGGGGGGGCAAGATCCACATTAAATATTTCTCTAGTTTACAACATTTGGACACATCCCTAGCTCTGTTCCACCACCTGACCCCCTCAAAGAGCTTCAGAAAAAATGAGATCCAGCCAAGGATTCACTCCTTTGCTCCCAAGATTGTTTGAGCCTTCTCCCAGTCAGTGCATTTTCCTCAGGAACATATATTATTCATTCTACATCTTGTGGTGCTGATCAAGTGACTGCAGAGCACAGACAGCTCCACACAGCTGCAGCTGTTCGGCTGAAATTAGGTGAAGGATGCTATGGATTCTGTGCTGTCCATAGGAAGCACTGACACAAAGTACATGCAGCCCTGGGTAACCCACCACGGCAAAGGACAGAGCTCCTGTGGTTACCTGGAAACACTCCTGTGCAGTTTAGCCACAGCTCTGTGGGTGGGTTTGCTCTGCCAGCGTGGTTTGAAGCAGATCCTGCATCTTGGTTTCAGTCGCTCCCTCTTCCCACGCACGTGGGGAAGCGTGTGCACGTCTGTGAGCACACAAACACCTCACCTGTGTATTAAATCTCTTCATACAAGACAAGCACACACACACAGTGTTTGTATGCACGTTAAAGTTCTTTTCCGTGGGGAAAAAAATAACCATGAGGAATCAGAATGTTAAAAAAAAATAAACCCATGCACGTTCTAAGTCCCTTTAAAGCAGTCTAAAGTAGTCAGTTTATCCTTCTTCAAAATGGCACCAGCTTCTGAGATAATGGCCACAGTGGCCAGCAATTTCTTTGCCATTTACAGTCTGCCTCATTTTCAATTTTTATTTTCTATCTTTCCAATATTATTATCTAAATACATGCAGCCTTTCCTCTGCTGAGGAGAAACCTTAATATTTTGAAAATGTTGCTATCATGTTGTGCAACAATAGGGTTAAGTCATTACAACTTAACCTTATTGACTCTTAGGAGATGCACACGTTATTGTGTAGCCTTGAGCCTTGGGATAACAGCAGTAGTTTTGCATTTTAATCACAGCAGTTTTTTAACCATTTAGTAGAACTTCAGAAACTTCTTGCTATCTTTGACCAAAGTCTCCACCTTGGTCAGCTGAGGGACAAAATGTCAAAGGGATGATGAAAGTATGTCTGCGTATAAATACCTGCACACATGCATGATATATATGTATTTTTATATACTATGTTTATATAGTTACTAGAGTTTATAGTTATATAGTTTATATCGTTATTAAACAGTATTAAATATTAGTAGAAATATTAAATAATAGTAGAAATATTAAATATTTCTAAACTGCGTCTCACTTTTTTGCAGCATTTCTTTTCAGATCACATTTTGGGAATGTGTAAGAGCCAGCTATTTGGACTTGTGTTTGTCCTAGCATATTTCATAGAAATCTTAGGATCTGTAGGAGCAGGTGGTAAATAAACGGAAAATAGAAATTTATAAAACTCTAAGCAATAATGTGGTTGAAAGTCAGAACTGTCACCAAGAAGAGCTCTTCAGGATTTGGACTCACCTTCCACTCCTCACAACAGTGCAGGTCACTGTATTCACACCAAGAAAAGGATCCTTCTAGATACTTGAATTTTAGTTCAGAGTTCAAATTGGGTAGAGAATTGTAAAGACTTGAACAAAAAGAAATCCGTTGAGCCCTAAGTCTTCTTGCAAGTAGACCGTCTCTCATCTACAGGTTCTTATTTTTCTGGGAAATGTCAATTTGTTTAAGCCGATTTCAAAGAAGTGTGTATCTCACTGAAAGTCTTTTTGTCTTGTAACCACTCTGAACTCTCCAAGCTTCATGTTATAAACACTGTCTTTATTCTTAACCACGCTCTTTCTGAAACTCCTCTTGGGTGCACAGAGCCAGTGTGTGCACAGACACAGCACGGCTGATTGCTGCTGCATTTCACTGTAAGGTACTTTACCTGGAGCAAAATCAGGCCTGGGATGTTCAAGCAAACCATCAAATTCAGAAAGACCAGCTGGCAAGGACAGCACGCGAATGCCTTAATAATAATGTAAACTCTGATAACATTCAAGCAAAATTAGTTATATTTAAAAAGCCCAGACAATTTGACAGCCCAAGGCAGTACGGGCTTTCAGAACCACTCAGATGAAGATGTCGGTCAAGTTTTGACAAAACCAAGAGGCAATTTTAGGACCTAAACCCAAGAAAAGGAAGCTGAGCTCTCGCTGCGGGGATATCTGAGTTTCCCAGTGCCCAAAGCCTGGCTGGGAATGTAGGCACAGATCAGCTCCTCCCAACGGGAGCTCCCAGGTGCTTTTAACCACAGAGAGCACCACGGCAGCTCCAGCAGAATTCAGCCCTTGGCAAGCTCTGCTCATCTCCCTCCTTACGCTCAAAGCCCCTCTCCCCTGCAGCACCCACAGCACAAAGCCCCTCTCCCCCTGCAACAGCACAAAGCCTCTCTCCCCTGCAGCACCCAGAGCACAAAGCCCCTCTCCCCTGCAGCACCCACAGCACAAAGCCCCTCTCCCCCTGCAGCTCCCACAGCACAAAGCCCCTCTCCCCCTGCAGCACCCAGAGCACAAAGCCCCTCTCCCCTGCAGCTCCCACAGCACAAAGCCCCTCTCCCCTGCAGCACCCAGAGCACAAAGCCCCTCTCCCCTGCAGCTCCCACAGCACAAAGCCCCTCTCCCCCTGCAGCACCCACAGCACAGCACCCGCCTGTGCCCAGCACCCCTCTGGCTTTGCCCACGCTCCCAGTTCTCCCAGTCTGAGTCCGTGCTGCAGCCACAACATTTCCAAACGGGAAAGGCCACCCTGAGCCACAGAGTAATACCTTTTCAGCCAGCTGCACTTGAGTATTAGGGTGTCAACGTGAAACATTATTTGTCCTAAAAAGTCTTTATTAGCAAACACGGGCATACTAAATATTTAAGGCACAGCTCCATGACCTACTGCTCCTTGCAGTGCAAGCAGACAGCAGCACGCTGATCTGCTGAACGTACAGCTGGGCTCAGTTTAAAGGATCACTGAGTAACAATCAGGATGCAGCAGTGCCAGGCGCTGGTTATTCCACAGCACAGCAGGGGTCATATTTAACCATAAGGAAACAACAAGGAGGCCCGGCTTTTTTGTGGCTTCAGTTTTATTGTCCTCAGTAGCTATTTACAGGGAAATGGTTGTGGAGAGGAGGGTTCAGCTTGACTCAAAATAAGTTGGGCAAAGCCTGGTTTAGGAAAGACTAAACCTCACTATAATCTGACCGGACCAGCCAGGTGCATCTCCACTGAAGTCTTTATAGCTGTGTAGCATAAACTAGAAGAGAACAGCAGTAAGGACCAGATTCAGAAATTAAAATGGAAAGAGGAGGTAAGAAAAACGTCATCCATCCCTTCTGAAGAATGTTTGTAAAATCAGGTGGGTTTTACACTCTAAAACAAGTAGCTACCAACTCAAAATGTTATATTTAAAATGCGGAGTTATTTTAGACATATTTTGTTTGCGAAACTGGTCGGGATAGATTAAGAAGGGAGAAATTCCTGGATCTATTCCTCCCCCAGACATTTCCCAGACATTTGAGTGCCCAAAATATACACTACTTTCTGTTATTTGATTCCATGGCAGCAACAGTTCTTTCTCCACAGCTACTGTGCTCACAGGCAGCAAAATCCCTTCTGCCAGTACCCAGAAAATAAACCTACTTATTGTACCCTTACTGATTTTGCAGAGCTCGAACATCTTTGGGAAACAGAGTCTACAACTCGAATAAAGATGATCTGATTAACTCTGCAATTGTACTTATTGCTACGAGACCCTTTTTTTCTTCCTGATGGGATTATTGATTTAGAGTTTATGGCAACTCAAATGTAACAACAAGACATGCTCTGCACAGAGATAAAGCAAAGAAAGAAATGTTCACTTTTAACACAGAGGAAAAAGTAATACTTCTCTGAGCATATCAGTGGAGATAGAACAGCTTTAAAACAGGTGACTTGTTAAGTATTTTCTTGTAAAACCCAGGGATGCATGTATTTGGTGGTGTTCCAAGGGACAGGGTAGCTTTCATCTGATGTAGCAGCATCTCCCTCCCTATACATGCTTCTGTCTTCCCCCCAGGATGGTTAATCCTGGTTTGTAGCAGCCCTGGAGAGAGGCCTGGCAGGGAGGAAGGATGCAAAAACTGCCTGTGGACCAAACGTGAGGCTCTTAGTTTGGGCAGAAGAGCCCACTGATTTAGACCAGCACAGAGAACACAAGCCCATCACTTTTCCTCTCCCATAAATGAGATTTGTAGAAAATCTGACACCTCACAAATAAAGGCACATGTAACAAAAACTACCCAGATTTAGCAGTCAACATTATTACTGACCCCTGAATTTTGATTTTTTAATTAATTGCACACAATAGCACATTAACAGAATTGCCCTTGGAGTAAGGGACAACAGCCAGATAGCACATATGGTGTGCAAAAAACCACAAGTTATCCTCCGTGCAGATACTCTGCAGAACTGTTGCTCTATGTAGGATTTGCATTGTTTTGCAGAGCAAAAATTCACTCTGGTTCTCCAAAGAAAAGCAAATCTTCTCCCCCTGCTGCAATTCATGGAGAAAGAAAAGAACAAAAACAAGCAAGCAAACAAAAAATTAAAACACAAAACCCCCACCTTGAAAATTATGCATTTACCCTAACAACATACCAATATCCAGTCCAGTTTTACAGATCAGGACACGCTGAAGTGTTTCACTGAATTAGGATGGGGCCATTCACCAGAAATTCAAAGCAGCCCTTCTATTTCAGCTACCGTGAAAGACAAAGTTGACATGTACACCACGAAAGTTTTGAAAAATGGGTAGAAAATTCAGAGGCAAATTAAACAGGACTTCAGTGCTAAAACCTGAGCTTGCTGCAGAAGTCTCAGCAGAATTTTAATGGCAAGAACTACCTATTTGTAGGGGAACAGTACACACTGTATTGAACAGCCTGAGATCCAACCCCTAAATAAAAGGGGGGCAAAACAAAAAAAAAAAAGAAAGTAAAAGTGAGCAGGTATTGACCAGCTCTGGGGGAATTGCTGGGAGGAAAGACCACACACACAAATTAGGGAGCTGAAGGCTGCTGGGATTTCAGTTTTAAGATATTTTTTGTACCACTTTGTAGTGTCAATTAAAAGTCCATATTAAAAGAACAGAGTGGGGTAAGAGACAGATCTTCAAAAGTAGATATCTACAGGGAAGCATTAGCAAACAACTGGGTGTTCCACATGGATTCATACCAGGCCTGGCGTACTCGCCACTCTCAATACAGAAATAAACGTATGTTCTACTAGCAGAGAACTTACAGACTGTACAAAGGACAACACAGCAGTAAATCAGGATGGAAAGAGGCCAATAGAGTGGCCTGGATGGCTTAAAAATTTGGGCTCTTTCCAACAAAATAGGCTTCCATAGAGCCAAGACACAAAGCTCTACGTCTAGGAACAGCAAGAATTCAGCATGAGGAGCTGCATCCTGGAAAGCAGAGCGAATAAAGGATTTGGACAACAAAAAAGAACAAGCAATTTGTTAGGCATTCCCAGTGGCAAAGCTATCTCATATCATCCCTGAGAATATATGAATCCAAGAGCAATGTCTGGGAGTGCAGATGATATTTGACTTCTCTAGAGGGGATTGGCAATAAGCAGCTCCTGCTTCAGACCCAGTGCTGGGGAAAGACTCATGGTAGCAGAGAAAAAAAGGCACAAAACTGTTAAGTGCAAGAAATAGCCCAGAATGTTCCTAGTCCTTTATGCCACGGGCAGAAGATGGCCACAGTTGGCTTGCAAGGACGGAAGGTGCACAGCAAGCACCAGCAAGGGAAAGCTGAAACCAGGCAAATTCAAACTGGGACAAAAAGAAAGACCTGTGGTCTGAGGCCTGGGAGAACTGACTGGGACACACTGCGATGGGAAATGTGGATTCAGCTCCTGCTGACATCTTCAGGCCATTTTCTAGGGAATCCATTCTACAGAGTAGATTACAGGCTCAGTGGAGAAATAACTGGCACCTGTGAGGGTCTACAGAGCTTTTTACTTGGAAGACCTCTCAAGCCGAGAATTGCAATTTGCTTTTTTTTGGAAACCGTTGGGAATAAAGAGTTCTCAAATTCCCGTGCTACTGTTTTCAAGAATACACAGTGTGCAGTAAGGAACTTCAAACTCTTTCCTCTGCTTATAATGGCTCAAATCCAGTCCACCTAATGTTAGGCACCTTCTGTATCTCCAAAGTTAACAACAGAGTCAGAAATGCCAGTTCTGGGAGAAGAAAGTCCTTTCCAAATAACATCTCAAATCTTAAAGGCATCTTCAGCACATCTGTCTTTTCTACCCCTCAAGGAGAGTTTCTACAATTCCCCATTACCATTTTAGGTCCCTTAAGAAGAACTGGTTCTGTGCTGACCACCTGCAGGGGACGAGAAAAGTGCTTCACTCTGCCCCACTGGGCCATGCTTGTGCCGGGCCGGGGACCTCACTAAAATTTTTGTAGCTGTAAATTTCTTCTAAAGATTTTCTTAACTGAACTCAAATATTTCCATTTCATTTTTAACCCTTGTGTAATGATGTTTTTTCCTCCACGATGCACCCCTCTGCATTATTAATTTCAACACATGACGGTGTGTGCTGTTAAATATTCCATAATAAATATTATTGCCAAGTGCTGATGAGCAGATGTTAAGCAGCATTTAAAGATTACAGGACCAAGGTAGGTCAACTTATTTTAGTTCTCTCTGGAATCTAGAAAGCTCTTTTAAGCTGATTTTATGACGAACCCGATTGCCTGCTTTCATTACTAGAAATTCACCATATCTAATCCCCTTGTTTCATGTAGCAGAGCGTGCTGAGTGACACATGAGTGTTTCTCTTTGTCCAGCTTAATCAACCAGCTGCAGTTGCATTCAATCACCTTTCCTGGTGAATGAGCCTTCCCTCACTACAGCTTCATCTAGAGAATAAATTGGTACCCACAAGGAGAGCAGGAGTGCTGATGGTTGTGCTGCAATGTTGATTCAGAGCCTCAATAATACTCTGTTTGCATCAGTGACCCATCAGGATGCACATAAACAGTTTGTCTTAGTCCAAAAGTAATGGGAGATAAAGCAAACTAATTCAGCTTGAAGCTGAATGGAGCAGTACATGACCTCAATGCCAGGGTTTTTGGTGGAGCATGTGATTAAAGCGAGTTAAGAACTCCCTGTAGCTGTGTGAGCCTGTTTGTCCTGCCAGGAGCCAGGGGGAATAGGGAACACCCTCTTAAGGACACCTGGGCAAGGCAGCCAGCAGATACAGAGGATAGAGAGGATGCCCAAAGCACACATTCCCTCCCGTTTGGAAGTTAATTTATGTGACCTGCCCCTATCTCTAAAGGGACTGTTTCAGAAACACAGCTGAACTCGGAGACATGGGCTTTGATTTCCTTCCCCCGCCCTTCCAATTCAGAAAATAATTTAAATTCCGCAAGTGCTAAATTGACCTTGCATTCTCCTCTGCTTGCCTGCTAACTACTTTAACAAGTGGTGCTTCCAGCCCTTCACAGCACATCCAGAACAGAAAGTGATGCAAATGTGAACTGATGGGATCAGAGAGCATTACCCTACCATCAATTTCTATATAAATCCAGATGGGACATCAACAGGAACTCTGCAGACAGGAGATGACCCAAAGCAGCACTAATAAATCTTGCTGTTGTCATGTTGCTCTGTTACACTCCCATCCTTTCTGAGGTTTAAAATATTACAGCAATTCCCATCTGGGGCAAGGCCCAGAAAGTAATTTCCTTCTCTTCTAATTCTTTCAACTGACAGGGCTGTCGACAGGCAAGTCTCAGTCACCGAAACCAACGCAGTTTCAGTGAGCCAGCAACATTCACAACTTCAGAGATAAACTATGCATTAGCAAATACAATACAGCTTAGCACAGCTCTTCACTGAATCAGCTCGCAGTTGTCACTTTAACATTGGTAATGCAACACAGTACAGTGATTTTTTTCCAGGAAGCAAGCAAGGCTCTCTGAAAACCTCCAACGAGTCTTGATTTTCTGCTCCAGATGGATTTTCAAAGTACAATTTGGAATTCACCCTGCTTGTTATACAATATCCATGTACACTGTTCTGAGTTATACTTTGATTAAACAAAGATTCATGGGCTTCTGTTTCGAATTTGTATTTTTCAAAGCCAAAAAGCATACAGAAGTGTTTCAATAATGTCTGAAATGCTGCTCAGAGCACACTCAAATAACACAGAGCTCGTGTAATTGGATTTGTGCCGTGCACTGTTACAACAGCATTGCTAATCCAAGAAGATGCAGAGGTGTCAAGGCGATGCTGAGGAAGGGCCACAGCAAAGTTTTAGGATCAGGTCGCCTCTGTCAGCTCCTCAAGACACACAATTTATAAACAACTGTCATCAGCAGCCTTGTATGCTTAGCAGAAAGGAGAAGGCAGTGCTGTGGAACAGTTTTCTGGGAGTTCTTCCCTCATTAATGAGTCCTTATTGGAAGTTTAAAAAACCCTTGGATGCAGCACACTGCATATTGCATAGACTCCAGTGAACACAGGCACTAAACCCAAAGCCCTCTGAAGCCAGTGGATCGTTCCCAGAGCTTTAGCAGATTCCCAACCACTCCATCACACAGTCAGCTCCCTGCCTGTCGGAACTGCAGCATACAGCTACTAAAAAGCAACTGTGAAGAACCATTTCTCAATAACACTAAAAAAATAGAAACAGCTGAAGAGTCTTCATCAGTCACATATCCCCAGAAGCACACAAGAACCATCGGCAAGTCTGACATGGGTTTCTACAGCAACACTCTTTCACCTTGGCATTTCATTCAGATTGCTCCAGAGCACTCCTGTCTGCATCTGGAAAAATAAATTATTGGCCTCCCAGTAACAAAAAAGGGTTTGATACACACACCCCTCGCAGGACAGGAGAACGAAAAAAAAACCACTATTTGAAGGCAGTTGGTGCAGTCCAGCCTCCCGAAATACACACCTGACTTTTTGCCAAAGTCCAAGGGGAAGATGGTTCTTTCCAGACCTACAACAACCACAACAGACATTATTTCCAACTCCCAGAGCTGAATTCAGACACAGCTTTCCCCTTACCTCACGTACTGCCGTGGTCACAGTTTCCTTCCACTTCTCCCCTCAAGTGGCTTATGCTGTTTCACCCCCCTCCCTGTCTTTCTTCGAGTGCAAGAAGTCTGCTACCACGACCAGGGAAAAATAACTACATAAAGAGAACTGCTACTTCTTAGCTCAATGCACACCACTGGAATTTGCATCCTTCAATGGAAAAACAAGTGTATGAATGACCAGCTGTGAACGTAAGCACTGAATGGAAAACCAGGACACAAGCCAAGAGATATTGGCAAGATTCTGCTGATACCTATTACAATGAAGGTAGATTATTCTTATTTTCAGTCCCCACCCTCAGCTGCCAGAAACTTGCCCCAAGGGCTGGTGCAGGATGGGCAAGAATGAGGGAGAGAATGCCTGACACAACCCATCCACCAAAGTTGTTGCCCCAAGATTTAGTCTGCAAATGCCAAGGAACACCCAGTTTGACACCTAAACATTCAGGGAAGATAGCAAAGCTAATATTTCAATTAAAGCAATAAATCCTCCACCTTCTCTTGTTTTCTGAAATGGCTTGGTATAAATTCTCATCTATGATTTTTTTGCCATATCAGAAAAGGGACCTGCCCACTTGGCAGTGATATTTATTGTGCTCAGCAAATGCTAGCACGTTCCCCCTTTTAACACATATAACCCATCTCTAAAAACTTGCCTTCTCACCGTATCCTTAAAATTACTGAGTGAAAATACAAAAAAAAAATAAAAGAAAAGGAAAAAGACATAACAGACTCCAGTGATTCAGAGTAACCTGCTTCAGCTTGTGTTTTTAAAAATAGCTTTAAAGTCACACCAGATTTTTTTGTTTCATTTTTACCAGCATGTTCAGACTTGTCTCAAACAATTTCCTGTTCTTCTCCCATTCAAGTCTATGGAAATTTTGCCTTCAGTGTAATCAGAAAAAGAAAATCAGGTATATTCAGTCCTAGTAAAGTAATCAGAAAGGCATTAAAGGGCACAGCCTAGTGAGGGCACCACTACACATCTCTGAAGCCACTTTACAGCCATCCTTTTTCAAACTCTGCCCATGGTGAAGTACAGAACAGATGTCACTGAATTTCTGGGACCTAAACAACTCCTCGTGCCAATTCAGCTCATGGATTCGAACAGGATTGGAAGATTAAAATCAAGGCTACAGCCCTCAACAGGTCATCCTTGCAGCTCCCTGTATCTTCATCGCCCGGAAAATGCCGGTCCCAGTCTCCAGGAGTGAGCAACTGACCCCTGACCCATCAGAGGGCAGCCTGAGGCCCAGGAGTCCCGCAGCAGCCCCTTCCCCTGCCCAGGGCTGTCAGATGTGGCCCGTGGCTGTTCGCAGCCAGCCTCCTCAGGCTCTGCTCACCACGGCTGAGGAAGCCTTTGCTGTCCCCAGGCTTTGTGCCTCCTCCTTCCCCTCGCGCGCACAGAGCCCCGCCAGCCTTCAGGCAATTCCCAGAACAAATGGGCTGCTTGCTATTTTCAGCAGGAGCCGCTGTCACTGCTTGGACTCACGTCAAGGCAATATTTTTCTTATGTCTTTCCCAAATCCCAAGCGTAGGGAAAAAAGAAAGACATTATCCCCCACGTAGTTTGCTTAAACTGATGTGCCAGGTCTTAAATTAACAAGCGAGAGCTGCATTCTGTCCCAAATACTTTGTCTAAAGCTCTTCCAAGCTGACCTGTGCAGTCGGTGGTGCCCGAGTAACCATGGCAGCACACCTGAACAATGCCAAATCCTTTTGAACCGAGCCTGGAGCTGCTGATGGACGTGAGGAGGGAGCTGGATCTGCTGCTGCCCAAGACCAGACTGAGAGTGATGATGGGCAGGTGAGAGTGCTGGTACAGCCTCAGCATTCGCATTGCAGTGCAAGTGAAAATGGGGACCAAACCAGCTCTGGGAGCCTCCTGGATTTCCTGGATACCTGTGGCCACCGTAGTGACCCAAGCAGGCAGTGGTGACCACTGCCTTGCAAAGCCTTGGCGGTGCCAGCGTCCGTTTGACAACAGCCCCCACCAGGTCAGAAGTCCAAAGCACACGCTGACAGCTCTTTGCCAGTTACATGAAATTATACTTGATGCAGAGAGGTATTTACCTGCTGCAATTATCCCTGGAGCCTGAAGTATCTGCAAGACCTTAGAAGCCTTGAAAAAGCTAATTAGTGCACTGCCATAAATAATTTGATCTCTTAGGAGGATATGTACTCTCTACACAGTAAGTAACAGCTTTCTTTAATCGAAAAAAAGGATGATTTGCCCATGTATATCTGTATTTTATTATAGGTGTTTATCAACCGTTTATAATTTGCCATAAAGAAAGCAGGAAAGCAAAAAAAAAAAAAAAATAGACCCTGGCCTAAAACACAGCTCATTCCTGTGAGCTACACCATCCCTGGAAAGCAAATCTAGGTCTGTTCTGTTTTGTCAGACACAAATATCTCCTGCAGGGAAATCTCACATAAAATTAAAAGTCAGGGCAGGTAGCTTCTCCCAGACCCTTTTGCAGCTGCAGAGGTAGAATAAAGCTGCACAGGACCATCTCTCCCCAGCTCTGCATCAGGGAGGAGGCAGCCGCCCAGCTCTGTTGCCCTCTAAAATGGGAGGAAAACCAATTGCTGCCTGATAGAGTACAAACAGCCATTCTGGAACCACAGCAGGACAGCACATCAGGTTTCCTGGCGCAAATCAATAGCCAACACCAAGTAAAATAAAAAATTTAAACAAAAGGAAAGTTGTAAATCCCCTGCTTAGCTAGTGCTGTTACCCAGAAGTTTTAACATACTGCTTTTAATATATGGGGTTGCCCTTTAAAGAGGTTTCCTTTCATCTGGTGAGGTCAGCAGAGCAATCTCCAGCAGCAGAGATAAGCCTGGGTGACAAACCCTGGTACAGTAATACAAGGAATTGAAGTTCCTCATAAGCTGGTTTAAGCGTTTTGAAAGACAAAATGTAAAAGAGCATCTTGTACCTTAAAAACCACCTAAATCCTCCTAAGAAATAGCCATTGCTACTTTTCTGAGTACCTATTATTAAAAAGCACTCCAGAACTGCTGCTGGGAACAGCCTGGTGACATGAAAACCAGGGCAAACCTCTTGCAAACTCCTTTTAGCACGGAAGGGAAGCACACCCAGTGCCGCAGAGGCTCCAGGCAGCGCTGTGCGAGGTCAGCTCTGCCCCTGAGACTCAGGACAAGCCGAGTGGCAGCGAGGGAACAAGTGGGTACCACAGAGATCACTGCTCAGCATCCTTCCCGCGGCAGGAGCCCCGGGAGCAGCAGTGCCAGCTGGACACACGTGCTGAGGTGAAACACCAGAGCATCTCCAATAAATAAAACAATTTCTCTCTCTGGCATCAAGCCATCAGGGAGCTTCTGTATTTGAAGCTTTGCCAAAACATCAGCCCAGAACTCCTGTACAGAAAGAAACTGCCCCCTGAACCTCTTGTGCAAATTTATACTTTTCTAAGTGCAGCCTTTTAGAAACAGCCATAGCCGGGGGGCAATTAATTTGATTCTTTCCAGACGATTTTTAGCTCTGAAAAACTCATGTATTATTTAAGCCTCACAGCTAATCGTGAACATTATCAAGGTCCAACTTTCTCTTTGTGAAGGGGAAAAAAAGATCCAGAGACCTTTTGGTGAAAGATCTCTGCAAAAAATGCCACATCACCTTCAACCCCACCCCGATTCCCTGGCTACCAAGAGAGACCTTTCATTTCTGGAGGGAGTTTGGCAGTACCTGACTCTCTCCATCAGCAGCGCCCTTGCTGTGTCTTGCCTCAGATTTCTACAGAGATCATCACCTGTGGCAGCAGCCTCAGCCAGACCAGTGTCTCTTTTAGGGTTTCTGCACTCCTGGCAGGATTCAGGATGATGCAATAGAAGGCAGCTGATCTTCCCTCCCGGCCTGGGTAAGTACAATCAGCTGGATGAAGAATCCTCACACACGGAGTCAGGTGCCATTAGCAAAAAAAAAAAAGTCTAATCTGTAGCTATATAAGCATTTTTTTAGAACAACCATTACCCTGACTGAGAAAGTGACACCTTTAAACACCTAACACAACACAGCAGTTTCACTACTGACCTGCTTTTCACCTTTGGGAAAGGCCTGAGGGAAACATGATCTCTGAAGCAAAACAGAATCAGCTTCTCCCTGGCAGTCTCATGTATTCACACACTGGCAAATGTGTGTAAAAATGGGGGTAGAGCTTTGCTACTCTTCCCTGCATTTCTGAGACCTAAACCAACAGTTCAGTGAG
Source organism: Struthidea cinerea (assembly GCA_013397865.1). Taxonomy (NCBI): domain Eukaryota; kingdom Metazoa; phylum Chordata; class Aves; order Passeriformes; family Corcoracidae; genus Struthidea; species Struthidea cinerea. The sequence goes on from VZTI01001766.1 coordinate 1,292,074, forward strand.
CAAGTGCAGCCAAAAGCTGCCTGGATCCAGGAGTTTGTCTCCCCTGCACAAGGGATCCCAGAGGCAGAGGTGATCCTCCCCCCCTCACCTACAGAGAGCAAGCATGTAGCTGGAGCCTTCAGTCAAACACCAAACACATGAGATGATCCACATTTTCTAGTGGCCAGCCAGTTAGTCAAAAAACCCATCTCTGAAGAAATAGAACCTGGATTTAAATACACCAAATGCTCAATTTGTTCTCAGCCAACAGCCAATGAACCAAGGGTGTACAGAGAGGATGGTGCAATACAGAGACTGAAGAGCACTCGCAGCCAAGCAGCCACCTGCAGACCTACCCAGTTACAGCTCCCAGGACGTTGGCTTGTTGGGATCACCGATATTGCTTTTAGGAGTCCCAGCTGTGCCTGGTTTTAAATAAAAACATGTTTTCTAGAAATGTGCATTACTGCATGTTCCCAGCGCTGTCACTCAGCTTTCTATAAGTTATTACTTCTGCATTCAGAGCAGTTTGGGAACTGGAAGTTGTGTTGTCACTTCCACACTCCATAAAGAATATAGATGCTGGAATGTGGTAATATTTACTCCTGTTTTGCCATCTGATTATATATCCATATAAAACATGTGACTCCCAGGATGCAGAGCAGCAGAGTAACAGCCACAGCTTTTCACTCCCAAGATAAAGGTACAGAAATCAACACATCTTTTCTCCTCAATGAAAAGGTACTGTCGCACACAATATGTATATATATTAAAAAAAAAATTATGAAAGAAACTCTTTTCAATGGAATATACACTCCTTAGCTTTGGCTTTTACTAAAGAGTCAGTGTCTATAAAAAAACCAACAAACCAAAATCCCTACCACCTGAACCATTTAACGAGTAAAAACCAAACCACCCCACCCCAAAACCTGAGGGCTTTGTTAATCTTTAGAAGAACCATCCCACTTCTAGGTCAGTTTGCTAAAGGATGAATGTCCCCAAACCACCTTTCACCTGAGCACCTTGACGTACCTTAGAAAAAACCAACTTTTTATGTATTACTTCCACCTTCAAGAGAAGTTCTGCTATATTCCTCCTTCAGGCAGCCCGAGCAGAACGTGGGGAAGAAAGCAGCCAGCCCCTCCCCAGCTCCAGCCCCGGGTTCTCGCTGTGCCCAGCTCAAAGTACAGCCCCCACAATTAACACCTTCCCATGCAGGCGGAGCTTCGGACTCAGGTGTTTATTGCTAACGGCTGTGAGTGTGCTTAAATAACTCCCTGAATAAAGATCAACACGGCCAATAGAAGTGAAAAGACCCTCTGCTTCCCTCAGCCAAGCGCTGAACTCAAACACTGAGTTGGTGTTTAAAAGAGCAGACCCCACCGCCCACACGGGCTGCACCACTCAGCAAAGTGTCCAAGACAATTTCACTGTTGCACCTTTTAAGAACAGAGTAAAATATGTGTAATCCCAGAGTTTAGCTCCTCCATCTTATTTTGGAAAAAGCTGATAAATAAAGCTGTATTGACTGGAGGGCTGATGCCTCTTCTGGGCACCAGCCCCTGGGAGATGAGAATTTTGCTTTTCCTCATCTCACAACACAGATTCTTTTGATATGAAGTGAGTTTTGTGGTTTGTTCGTTCCTTAGGGCAGGGAAAGCACTGCTGTAGGCTGGGGGTGCAGCGTGTGTGTGCATTTTAAAGCCAATCAGAACGAGAACACTTGAAATAAAGTTGTCAAATGTTTCACAGAAGCCTCAGACCCTGCACGGTCAGAGGAAGACGGCAGAGCTGGATGACCATTTGTGCCCCACTGGTGGGTCCCTTACAGGCAGCACCTGCAGCTTGTTAGCTCCTCAAGCAGAGCAGCGGGTTTGCTGCCAGACCCACGGACACAGGCAGCCCTGCACAGCCTCTGCTCTCACACTTCCATCACCGCAGGGGTGAGCAGCTCTGTTCACACTGGTTTGGGACACTCATCTTTCCTACCTTCACTACTTCCACTCAGAAGGGGCCACTTCCAGTTTCTCAAAACCATCAAATTGAGTGTGAACCCATGTTCTGTGTCCCAGGGCAGAGAGCAGAGCCTCGGAGAGGGCAGCAGCAGCAGGCAGAGCCCAGCTGGAGCTGCAACACCCACCCCACTGCACTGCACAGACCCTCTCCACTGCTAAGGCTCCACACACCTAAGCCCTCTTTGCTTGCAGATTGTGATTTAAGGCATTTAGGGAATAAAGAAAACTTCTTTATATAGACTGTACTTCTACCAGTCTAGAGAGACAGTGGGTGAATTCATAAAAGCTATGAAAGAGAATACTCAGTGTCTTGTGTGACTATAAAAGAATTAAGAGACTCATTTTACAGTGCATTTTAATTAAAAGTTCATTATAAGAATTTTCTTTTAAGAACAGCATACTACATATTCATGGAAATATGTAACTTTACCCTACAAATGGGACAGTCACCATATTATTCTTACAATTCAAACATATGAAAAATAAAATATGATATTTAGCTTTATAAATTCCCCCTCCCCCCCTTTAAATCCTTTTTCTTTTAAATAACAAAAGTATTAACTCTTTCCCAGTACAGTGCATTTGCTATCTGCGAGCCACAAACCAAGTAGTCACATCAATGCCAAGGAAACAGCAACATTGTTTGCAAAATATTGAGAGAAAATGATAAAAAAATATAGTAGTCAGCCCAGTGCTTACAGAAGAGACAGTCAACAAGAATTGAAAAAGCAGCACATTTTCATATTACATAGGACCATTATAATAACATATAAACCAGTGCAGAAGACTTTTAGGCTGGAAAAATAGATAGCAATTCTCAGCAAGCAGAAACTGAACTTTGGCACTTGCTCATAAAAAGGCCTTTCAAAGCAAAACAAAATGGAAATTCACTTAATCACAGCTTGTATATTTAAAAAAATAAAGACATTGACTGAAGCAAGAGAAACAATAGAGAAAAGTTTACAGGCCAGGTCACTAGGAATTCAGTACATTCAGCCTACAGAGAATACAAGTACAATCTTTCATCCACCCACCTACGCTGAGATCCTGGCTAGCAAAGGACAGGCTTTGGGACAGAACCTCACCTGAAGCACCTCTGCTTCAGTGGAGCTGTGCTGATTAAACAGCCCTTTCTTCAAATTGAACTGGTACAATGTGTCTCAAATACATCACCTCTTTATCATAAAATAAGGAATTCTAATCTGCAAATTAAAAAGCAAAAGCCTTGCACTCAGACAGTGGCTGTTCTGCTCTACCCACAGTTGCACCATAACCACTGCAGTGTAAGGATTAAGTGGTTTTGTTTTTTTTTTAAAAAGGGCTAAAAAAGAATGGCTTCAGTTCGAAGGGGAGACAATAGACTGGAAGGAAGGGTTCACATTCAGCCTGTTAATCCTAGTGCTGTCAGCACTGCACATTGTCAGGAACATGAGAGTGAAGTGTGCACGGCTGTTCTCCCTCCCTGCAGAAGAGCTGATGGTCTAAGCTCAGGCCCAACCAAAAGGCTGCTGCAGGCCAAAGCGTATTTTTGGATCAGGCCATAGGAAAGCAAGGGCTGCTCTAGCCAAGAAGTGCTCCTTTCATAGTCAGGCTCGATGCCCCAAACTAGCAGCTATCTTTGCACTGAGGCAGTTTACTCAATGTTTTTTTTATTCTTTCAAGGAGTTAAGACTGGGGAAGGGCAAGGAGAAAAATAAGTGCTTTAGATTGCACAGAAGATTGTCCTACTAAAGGGGGCACTTGGATGGGAAGTGATCACAGCTACAAGTCAAGCAGACGCTCCTCACACGTCTCCACAGGCCATTTAGTAGCACCTCCAAACACATCCACATTGTTATCGACCCAGGGGATGATGTTGCCAGGCATGTTGATGGAGCAGTTGGCAATATTCATGATGTCTTCAGCTTTTAAGACCCTGTCCCATATATTGAACTGGCTCATCTCCCCAACGAAGGCTTGAGTTGCATCAAATCTTCCTCCTACTGTGTCCTTTAGGCACACAAGAGTTAGGATTAGATGAGAAGGTTATTTTGGCAATTTCTTCTTCAAACTTGAAGTCCCTCCCCACCCAGCCCCACTGCTAGAAAGAGGTGCAGAATTAGGTCACAGAGATGAACAAATGCAGGTTTCTAGAAGGGCTACATTGAACAAGGCATTCTATGGAACAGTAACAAGCTCCAGTTGAATTGTGTCAAAACAACCGAAGGCAAGCAGTGGTGACTGCAAAACACCACAAAAAGGCTCTACATAACCACCTTGCCCTCGAGCAGCAGAGCAGGAAGGCAGCTTTAAATTCTGAGGCTAATTTAAGAGCCACTTTGCAAGCTTAGCACAGGACAACTCCTGCAAGAACTGCGGAGATGTGTAAGGTTACCCTGAAAGCTTTATGGCTATAGATTAAACCATAACTGCAGCCCTTGCCCAATTGTCTGCAGGGCCTGTGAGATGTGATCTTTGGGTCTAAATACACAGGCTTTGTCTGGTTGTAACAAATGAGTGATTCAAACTGCCACTGCATAAGCCTGGAAGTGTTTGCTTGCTCCATTCACTACTCAAGGACAGAAATCACTCATTTTTGGTGATCACACTGACATGGGACTGATAGCACAGGACAGAACCAAGCACAGTGCAGGCAAATGGCATGACAGAGATAAAGGAAACCTGCAAGACATTCAGCAGTGAGCTGCAGCATCTGCTCTGCAGAGTGTTTTAGGGTACTGAACTTGCCATTCTGTCATTTATGTCACGGCTAAAAAAATCAATAATCAATATCAAGATTAAAATCAATATCAAGACAAAACTAATTTTTCATTGCTTCACTGTGAAGCTGGGGATCCTGAAGAAAGGCTATTTCCTGCTACTTGGTACAATATTTACATTTTGTAGTAAGTGTATAATATAGGTAGAGAAATAAAGTGAAGCCAAGAGCCACACAGTTCACAGGCAATTGCTTGTGAGATGCTAACTAGAAAGGCAAGCTTCAAAATCCTTTGGGTTTTTTTTCAATATTCTAAAAGGACTTAACAACAACATGAATATTCCAAATATTTAATGAGTGAAAAAAATATACCAATGTGTGATTGCATTAAGTATTTGTTGCCTTGTTTCAGTCTTTCTGATACTGTGTATACAACAGGACCAATCGTTTAACAAAGAAATTCTCACAGCTCTTGTTTGTTTGGGGAGTTTTGATTTTGTTTTTCTTTAAACCCTGGGACACCCTATCATTCACTCACCTGCTCCTGACCCAGGATCAAGACACCTCCAGGTTTAATTGGATGCCAAGGAGCAAGATTCTCCCCAGTGCCAAGCTTCTCTCCATCCTGAAAAGCTTCCCACATTCCATCTCTGGTTGTCCATGTTATGCAGATATGATGCCATTTTCCATCACTAATGAAGAGAGGGAGCTGGGCAACCTACAAAAAACAGAATAATGCATGTGGCAACCCAAATCTAGCAGTTCAAGCCCAACATGTAAAGAGAGACAGTATTTACTCTGTCCTCAAAAGCAAAAACCTTAGAGACAGGAGTTAGTCCACATCCTACTTTGTAGGATTCTACAGAACCATAAAATTATTTAGGTTGGAAAATCCCTCCAAGATCACTGAGTGCAGCCATTAACCCAGCACTGCCAAGGCCATCACTAACCCACATCCCCAAGTACCACATCTACACCTCTTTTAAATACCTGCAGGGATGGTGACTCCACCACTGCCTTGGGCAGCCTGTTCCAGTGCTTGACAACCCTCTCAGTGAAGACATTTCTCCTCATATCCATTTAAAACTTCCCTTGGCATAACTTGTGGCCATTTCCTCCTTTCCTGTTGCCTGTTACTTGGGAGAAGAGACCAACCCCCATCCTGCATATTAATCTGTGGCATTTGTTGTTTTAATCTCAGTGCTTAGTCACAACTTTCCATCCAGTGCTCACCTTAAGCTCCTCTTATAATCTGGGGCTTGCCAGCACCATTTGTAGTAACAACTTTGACAAATGGATTTGTCTGCTACCAAGAAAACTTGTGGGAACTGTTCCACAGGCCTCACAATAAGGAGATATTATGCTCCTTTAGGGATTTGATCTGAAAACTTACTCAGACACAACATCAAGACACAAATGCAGTGGGCTACGGAGCAGCTGTGATGTGGAAGAAATAAAACCCTCACAGAATACTGATACTACAGACATAATATTGAAGAGAAAAAAGTTATTGCTAAAGATAAGCAGACTCAAGTTTGCTTCTCTTCCACAAACCATTAAAAATAATTGGTTATTGATCTGGGATGATGATAGGACTGTTAGAAGTCCATAATCAGCCACATGATGAACCAGCTGAGTTGTGTAGGTAAACACCTGATTCCTCTGAGAGCAGTGAGTTACCAGGAGACCTAACTGAAGGTGGGGAGAAAGGAAGCATTTAAATACTGGTTTAATGACAAGTTTCAAATGGTCTTGTTTTCTTCAAGCTTCTTTGTGAAGCTTGTCAGAAACCATCAATGGTATGAAGTGGTTGTATCTAAAGTCAGAAAAACCGTATTTAAACTGATGCTCAATCACCAAGCATAACAAAACCAGACCATTACGTGGAGAGCCTTTTGCTCTCTGTCTTCTGCAAAATCATTCAACATTTGTAACTTCTACAATTGGAAAAACAGAAACACTGCAGCTGGCTTAGATCTCACAGGTCTTGCAATAGTGTGGCTTCAAATATTGCTTGTGTTTCATACCACAAAAAAAAAACCCAAGAAGCCAAGACCTGCTTGTAACTTCAGACAACACACAAGTGTGTGCACATCTCATGCCAAGCTGCTTTGTCTCAACACACAAATATCTGTACCATTTAGCTTCTGTTTCAAGTGCTTTGTTCATAAAAGCAATTTGTAATCAGCAAGTGGACAACAGACAAGCAGACAGTACCACCTCACAGGCTGCTCTCAGAGGGAAGGAAGGAGTCAGTGCAAAAGTGCCAAGGGGTCAGGCCTTGTTCTGGTTATGTTGACAACAAAGTTCGTCAAGTCTCACCTTATCATTAATTAGCAGTTCAATTGGATTATTCCCCCATTCTATGAGGACAATTTCGTTGGCTTGCCCAGGAACGGCGTAAGAGAACGGAGTGCCAATTCCAGGAGAAGCGCTTGACCTCAGCCACAAGCACACAGTGAAAGCATAGAGCTCTGGCAGAGTCTTCTTGATCTTCCCATACAGGTAGTTTGTGCGAAGAGGAAGGGAGACTTTGAATTCATCAGGTGACTTAAATGCACTGTTACCTACAATTACATGGAGCAAGAAAACCCTTTAACATTAAGCAAAACAATGCACTGGTAATTCAGGCTAAGACACAACTGATATTGAGAATGTTTGGCTTTAATCACTTTAGAGAGGTACAGAAAAAAAAAGTATATTGAAGTAGTATTTAATGAATGTTGATTTTGCTGCACATAAAAATACAAATAAATTTTATCCACATTGTGATAATTTAGTTTATTTCTGCTCATTTAGACCAAAAGAATAGATGGCAGAACATCTTCATTGCCCAAGTTCATGGCTGGTGGCCTGCCTACTTCAAACAATTCAAACTGGTTTAAAAGACATTCACTGTTAGTAAAATGGATTCTCTGCTACGCTCATTATTAGAGCATCACAGTGCTTCACAACCAGCATTTCTTTCCCTACTCCTGCTATACCAGCAGCATCCTTGTGGTAAGATCTCAGGCTAAGAAACAGATAAACACTCACATTTTGAACAGCAAATCTGAAATAAGACTACACTGACATGGTCCAGAAAGCAGCTACAGTCAATGGAACCAATTTCTGTCCCATCAGCTAAACAGGACAAGATCTGTAGAGCTCAAAGTGATCTGAATTTAAAATGCAATATCAAGCTATAAACTGTGGGAAGATTAGACACTTGATTTAATACAAAAGCAGAAATTATTTAGCTATTTCTAAAAGAAGTGATAAAAACCAGTGACTTATTCTGAGACATGCTTACAAAACTGAGAACCCTTAAGACCAAAACTTTCTGAAGTTGCAACACTCCGTATCGTATACTTGATATAGTGCTTATAAATAATTTTCTAGAATTGAGTACTAAGAAATAAATCCCACATCATGCCACAAAATACAACCCCACAGTTCTGTAGTAATGTCACCCTCAACTTTTTAGCAGCCTGTTCTTCTGAGTCTCACTCATTTCCTTTGCTCATATTCCTGAAACAAATTCAATCCCCTTGCCAAACTTCACACTCCAGTCCAAATGAAAAGCTGTTGTCAGAAAAGGTTGCCACAATTCTCATATGTATTTTTTAAACCACTGGCATTCTCTCACTTCCCATTCTCAGAAGCAACTGAAGTGTTTTGGCTGCATTTTCCACAGAACGAGGGGGTGGGAGAAGAAAAAGCTTCTCTTTCTCTTGAATCTGTCTGGAGGAACTTGGAATTCAGAACATTTCAGTTCTCTAAGCAAATGAAAAAAGCAGGGTCTTAGGGTAATGTCGAACAACCTCCATCAGGCTGCTACAACCAATCTCACATGGAAAAACAGAAATGTACCCCACTAAAAGAACAATTATTTTTGGGTTAGATGGGCAAGAAATATTGTTATCCCCTTTCAGAGACAGAGAAAATAGGTTTAGACATAGTAAATTATCTGTTTGTACCTCCAGCAAAGCTACTGAAGTCCAGGCACTACTATTTGCAGGATTCCACCTCCTGCTTCTTCTACTGCATCATCTCCTGATGTCAGTGCAGACAACCAGTGAATGAAAATTAACAGAAAACTTTGGGAACCACAATAGGTGTACAAGTTTTAAACCCTTCTGCCCCACTGGTAACTCAAACAGCTGTCACAACTACAGATAAAATCCAAGGCTTACAGTGTCACCTCATAAGGTTGTTTTTTTCCTCTATTTAGTCTCAGGACAATGAGGAGCTTCTGAAACTCTAGGTAGTTGTGGGGAAGAACTGCTAAACAATACTGCATTTTAAATAAAAGCACAATAGAAATACTACTTTCAAATGAGGTCAGATCAAATACTGTCTGTATTTAATACACAGAAAAAAAAAAAAGTCCTTAGATCATTATTACCCTGACTTTGATTTGACAGAGGAACCAGAACAGCTAAGCTGTACAGTAATAGAGAGCAAATTGCACAACTAAAAGAAAGACTATCTTGGTTCCTGTCCCAAATTCTTCACTTCCCTGGAGACTTAAGACAGCCCTCACTCCCCACACAAAAAATAAAGGTGGGAACAGGTTATTTTTAGCCTGAATTACACATTCTTGTTCTCCCACCACTCTCTCTTTCTGATATGAGTCACATCTTTCAGAGACAAGGACTATCTATACTTGACACATAGGACATGAACAGGCCACTAATTCTCCACAGCTTTAGTTGCAGGTTAGCTCTCAGGAAATACTAAAAGGCAGAACCAGTAGAAGATCATCTTCCTCCTTCCCTTTTCCCCTCCTTCACACTTTTTAGATGAAAGAAGAATAGATACAGTATTACACAAATGGGTCCATTAGGCTGCATTTCTAAATTCACGAGACATACATGTTTGTACCATTTGGAAGGCATGTCCATTAAGCTGCTTCTAAGAAGAGGGTTACTCACCTTGGAAAATCCTTTAAGGATTGGGCAGTGATATTTACTGCCACTCTAGCCCTACACAGTCCACTCTGTACATGTATACAGTCAATGCAGAAAGAGTTCTGTGCCTTAGGTCACTTCCACAGACATTTGTAATTCAAATAAACAGACTCTACTCAAGCAGAGAGATCTCAGTAATAATTAAGTTAAGAATCAGAATGAATGACTAGGATTACGAGAGTGTCCCCCAGTGGACCATGTGTAATCTACTGTAAACTCTGAAGGCTGTAAGATTAGAATAGGGCACAATTCAAGTATCTGCAGTTACCTAAAGTCATAACCAGCAACAAAAGGAAAGGTCACCATCAATACTTCCAAAGCATCAGGAAACAAAGCTGGTATAAAATGCCATTCATTATATCAAAGGTAGTTGGGCTAATTAAATTTAGCCCATATGACTCTCAGTCCAAATAAAGGCAGTCCTACTCAGAGGTGGGGTTGACATTATGTAGCTATTTACACCCATGCCATACTTATTTCTATCTCCACTTGCCTCCTTATAGATCTTTCCATCCCACAAACAGTAAGAGTTTCATCCTAGCCACCCACACATGACAAATTAAGAGACAGGAAGCCAAAGCCAGGCACTGCCTGTCAAGCAAGAAGCCTGTGATAAAAGAAAGAGGAGAATCCAAGTATTTGCACTGTCAGCTACTATTTAGTCCAGTACCTTAATGTCTTTCCCTCAAGGCCCACATTTAGTCTACTGCACTGCAAGGAAGGAGTAAACAAAATTAATCAGCACGGGGAAGCACTTAGATTCTGAGCAATTACCTTTCTCTAATTCAGACACTCTTTCTAGCAATGCATTCAAGGCTGTCTCTGTCTTCTGCCGGTGGGCTGAGGTCTCGTTGTGAAGCAGAGACTTCTCGTCCTCCAGCTCGGCCACTTTGCTCAGGAGTTGGCGCTCCAGGTCCCCGAGCCGCCGCTGAAGCATCTCCCGCAGGTCACTGGGCAGGGCTGCATAGGACACGTTGGCTCGGAGCTGGTGCTTTAGGGCGAAGCAGAAAAAAGAAAAAAAACCTGTCACTTCTGAAATAGAAGCTGTGAAATGCAGATATGCTCCCGATTCAAAGGAGGATAGTAAGATCATGGAGCTCTCCAGCAAGTACAGAAGAGGTACTGCTTTTTAGCACTTGTCATGCTCAGTGCTTTTATCAGCACTCTAGCTAAACAGCTCCTGAAGCAAAAGGGCACTTTTGTTAGAGGCTTCCAGCACTTTATATGAAGGAGTTTTCATACATTTAAGTTCAATAAAATCAATGCAGGGAGCAGGTCTGATGCACTCCTATTAATATGCATACATGTGGCACATAAGTAAATTTTTGCTTTACTTACTGTTAGTGACACGGCCAATGTAAGTAAGCAGAAAAACTATCACTTCATTTTAGATTAAAAATTAAGCTACTTTGAAAGCAGATTTACCAAAGTCAGGTGCTCTTTAGATCGACTGTAAGTATTAACCAGTGAAAGTATTCTTATTCAAACTGGAAGAAAAAAGGTACCTCACACTCTCAAATAACGCTGGTCTCTTTAAGGATGCTAACAAAACGTTTCCACCTACTATGTTATTCTAGTGGAGTTTCTCTTCTACAGCCCTAAAAAGAATGCTTCAGGAAGACAGCAATAGTAATAAAAGGATGTAACACTAACAGCTCATTCAAAACCGCACTTGCAAAGCAGTGCTCACAGAACAGCTTTTCGGAAGTTACTCGCCATCCGCACATCAGCACTGACCGAAGGACAGCAGAATGACACGTGTGAGGCTTTCAGGGTGTGAAAAGCAAAACAAAATCAGCATGAATCCTGTGAGAATCCTCTCTACAAAACATTTCCGTGAGCAGCACTCAAAACACTCAAAACACTCAAAACTGTCCAAAGGCTCATGGAAATCACTTATCGGTGGGCTTGGACCAAATCCCCTTTCAGTTCAGAGGCACACAGAATCGGGTTCTTTTTATTCTATGTCAGCTCTAAGTACATCATCTTGTCTGCACCATCTGCCCAACACAATCTCCTCATTACCACTGGTCTGTTCAGCACCATATGCCGAGGTCTTACTGCCCAAGACGTCAGCTTCGTACCTCAAACCACATGAAGTCACATCCCCAGAAAGAGAGATTTACACATTATTAATACAGAAACTAAGCTGGTGACAAGCAGGGAAACCATAATCTTCCCCCACGCAGTGGGAGAACACATTCAAGAGCAGCCCCTGAGGGTTTTCACCATTAAAAAGAGGAGATAAATAACCAAGAGAACATGACAAGCCAACCGAGCCGCTCGCCCCCGGGGCTGGGCCAGTTTGGATCTATCTCCATAAGGATTTCGGGCACTACTCGCGCCCGAAGCGCCCGCTAGACGAGAAGCGGCTCCGCTGCCCGGCCCTACCTCCAGGCTCTCCAGCCGGTCCTTCAGGGTCTGCATGGTGCGGCTCAGCTGGTCGATGACCTGCGCCGGGTCCCGCGGCAGGTCGCCCATCGTGTCCTTGCCCTTGCCCACCTCGTTCTTCCACGCCCCCGCGGCGGACTTGCCGTCGGCGCCCTCGCAGCGGCTCAGCTTCCCGGTGAGCTCCCGGATGGCCTCCCGCTGGCTCCCGATGGTCTCCTTCTGCTGCAGGACGGTCTCCCGCAGCTGCAGCACCGTGGCTTTGAGCTCCTCCTCGGGGGGCAGCGCGCCGCCCTGCATGGGCACGGGGGGCAGCGGGCAGCCCGCGCCGGCGGCGTCCAGCGGCAGCGAGGTGCACACGAAGCGGCTGCCCGGCGGGCTCTCCTGCTCCCCGGCCGGCGACCCCCGCCC
>VZTI01001766.1:1304701-1326629 GCA_013397865.1 Struthidea cinerea
GGCGCGGGGGGCGGGTCCCGGCTCGCATCGCGTGCGCTGGTTGGCTGCGAGCGGCGCTGACGTCAGGCGGGGCGGGGCGGTCGGGCGGGCGGGCGCGGGGTCGGGAGCGCTCCGGGAGCCGCCCCGGGACGGAGCCTGTCCCGTGCCCGGCCTGAGCCTCCCGTGTGTCTGCTGACACTCTTGTCCTCGCACCACGCTCCGCGGTGAAGAGCCCGGCTCCATCCACCTCGATGGTCTCTGCCGAACCCGCTCCTGCTTGTCAGCGTCTTTCTGGTATTGAGCGGGTCAGAACTGGACCCAGCAGCTCGAGGTGATCCAAGCAGTGCCGGGCAAAGGGATTATCCCGTCCCCTCGGCTCGCTGCCTACACTGCTGCTAACTCAGCTCTTTGAAGCTAAAAGATAATGCCGTCAGAAAAACGAGACCGGTTCAAGCTGTACATCAGCATTCACGTTTATGATGGAGGGGAAAGGAGCAGGGACATCTTACTCATTAAAGTACGATAATGCTATTGTTGGGCCATAAGACCATTGTTGTTTAGGTGTACTGTTTGTGGCATCCAATATTTTTAATGCTGGTCTCCTTATTTAGTTGAGTTACTTGAAATTTATAATCCGTGAAGGCTTTTATGTTTTCCAAGTGACATACAAACACCGAACAGTTCTTGCAAACTTCTTGTGGATATGCAATAAAAACTGTTACCTCCACTGGAAAAACAGACAATTTCCTTATGCATCAGCAGAGGCTGCTCTTGGGACTCCCAAATCTTTGAGCAGAACTTCAGATTTTTAGAAAGTTCATATATATGGAGATGAAAGACATTTTACCATAGGGTGAGTAGTTCCTACTATGAAATACATAACTTTTAAAATAATAATGAATAAAAATTAATGAAGAATATGTAATTGAAAATAGTTTTAGCCTTTTTTTCAGTCAGTATGAGAATTGCTTTGTTACAGAATGAATTAACAAGTTTCCAGGAGTGTGTACCACAGGGACAGTTAAATCTGATTGTCTCATGGAGTCCAGTTTACTTGTTAAAGTCTTCCAGCAATGTCCTGTTTAAAGTCACACGAGTCAAAGGCAACTGCAGCCGCTGTCCAGCCGGACAACTGAGATGCAGCTCCTATTGCTTATTCAAGGGGAGAGAACACTGGGGGCAGGCAGAGTTCAAATGCAACCCGAAGCTCCGATTTCTGTCTGAACTTCCTTTGTCTGGAAACCAGGTCTCAGGAGACTGCGCTGCTTCCTGGGTGACCGAAAACGTACCCACTCAAGTGCAGAGGCTCTGACTAATGCCTGGTTAGACATTGAACTCCTGCCCAAATCGACAGCATATTGTTGCTTCATCACTTGGCTGATTAAAATTCCGGATGCTGCAGTGAGGAGGACCAGGCGAGAGCACCAGGAACATCTCACCTGACAACACAGGGTCTTTGCAGTCCACATAAGTCAAAGAAACATTAAAGCTTATGCAGAATAATGTACCAGAATTATTGCTCTACATGTAAGATTAATCAGTCCCATCTGTATTGCATTACAGCTCATTTCTCCCAAATTTCATGTGAAGCGGTATGAAAAAAGTAATAAAATAACTGTAAAATGCTGGATTTAGCCTGTAGGACAACAGTAGTCAATTGCTTTTATACAGCTTGATTCTACCCTCTATAATATGAATTATGATGGCACCCTGCGCAAATAACCTCGCATTACTTCAAAATAAACTTTAAACTCCTGATCTTGATTTTAAAGCCCACTTTACAATTCAGAGCTGTTCCCAAACAGGTTTTGACTGAATGCACGACTGTGGTAAAGGCATTGCATCCTTTTAAATTCAAGCAATGTATAACTTGAAAGTTTTGCTTAATTATAGATAGATTTTTGTCATGATCTCTTCTTCAGACAAGCTGAGGAATCATACAAGCAGCAGAAAGCAATAAACATCTGACTTCCAGAGTTCTGTAAGGTATATGATGGTAAATTGCTCATGACAACAAAAGTATTGTCCTTTATTACTCTACTGTTTCTTCTTGACAGGAGAGGTCAGTAAAACAGGAAAGAATCTCAACAAAGACACTCAGAAATGTCAGTTATCACACAGTGGGGTATAAATGTGGAGGACATGGGGAAAGACAGGTATTATCCATTGTGCTTCTTAATATCCTTAATCTTTTGCTATGGTGCTTCGGTGCTTTCAGAATAAAAAGGAGGTGATTGCCCTGCTCTGCTCTGCGCTGGTGCGGCCTCACCTCGAGTCCTGTGTGCATTTTTGGGCACCACAATATAAAAAGAGACATTAAACTAATAGAGAGTGTCCAAAGGAGGCCACAAGGATGGGGAAGGGTCTGCAGGGGAGGCCCTAGGAGGAGCAGCTGAGGACACTTGGTCTGTTCAGCCTGGAGAAGAGGACACTCAGGGGAGACCTCATCGAGGTCTCCAACACCCTGCTGAGGGGCAGAGGAGGGGCAGCTGCAATCTCTGCTCCCTGTGATCAGGGACGGGATCCGAAGGAATGGCTGGAGCTGTGTCAGGGGAGGTTTAGGCTGGATATTAGGAAAAAACATTTCACCCAGAGGGTGTTTGGATACTGAACAGGCTCCCCAGGGCAGTGGTCACAGCACCAGCCTGACAGAGCTCAAGAAGCATTTGGACAATGCTCTCAGGCACAGGGGATTGTAAGGGCTGTCCTGTGCAGGGCCAGGAGCTGGATTTCGACGATCCCTGTGGATCCTTTCCAACTTAGGATATTCTGAGATTCCATGACTCTACAAACCCAAACAACATGAATTACCCCACTTTACCCCACTTGCAGATTCTAAGACCTAAATTTAATGCATGTAATAATTTATTGAAACACTTCTTGTGACTGTAGGCAGTGTTTTTTCATGTTGAAGGCCATATAAATCTTCATTTTGAGAGACTGGCATGCAGCAGTATATTATCATTAATAATAAGTCATTAAAATTCCAAGAAAGTCTATCATTTTTACATCAATACGTCGCATGCTAAAGCATAAGCTAGCTGAATATTTGATCACTCAAGATATTTTAAAAAGGATGGGCTTTCTTTCCTTATGACCAAGACGATCAGTTCACAGGCACCGTGATAATATTTCACTGTTGGATAAAAGTTGATTGGGTTAGAGGGGGAAGCACAGAGAGCACAGGCAACTTACAGCTGCTTTTGAGAGGTTTTTGAAACTTCTGGCTCTGTGGCTGTCAGGCAGCCTAGTGTGTCGGCAGCCCACAGAATGGATTTTTAATTTTTAATTTAACTTTGACAGTTTCTATTGCCTTCAAAAGGGCTTTTTTCTCTTTGGAAGCAGCACTTGCATGCTAGCTGCTATCTGTCTTTGATGCCTAACTGTAGTGTCTAACACCGGAACTTCAGCGTCTGTGTCAAATGCATTGGGATTCTCAATAATACAAAGGGTTTGTGTTTAGGATGAAGGTCTGGAATTCAGGGGATCTGACATTAATCTTTGTTAACACGCATCTGTCTGGCCACTATCACTAACACAACTTTGCAAAAACTTCTAAATACATTCGGAGACCATGCCTCATTTTTTAGGGTGTGGCTTAAGCACATGAAAGGCAGCATGCAAGTGAATTTAGATGAAAGATTGGCTTCCTATTTTTTTTTGATTCTTCAGGTTTGTTCCACTCGTTTTTATCCAGATGTTCAGTGAAATATTGGTCTATGTTATCTGAAAGGCCTGATTTAAGCTAGACCTACAGATACAGGTTTAGGTCCTTTTTATAGGTGACTTAGAAATTCAGGTCTTACTGTAGTGGAAGTTAAGCATTTAACTGGCTAAAGAAATTTTCAAAAGTGCCATCTTTCCAGCTTCGTCAGTAAGAAGGGATACCTGAAAAAAAAATTCTAATTTCTCTACACCTCCTTAGCATTTCTCAGATTATAAACTCACACTAGGCAGAAGTTGTCTATTCCTGTATGACTGTGCATCACAACAGCACTTGATGCTTGTTATTTGGATCAGAGCAGTGTTTATATTAGCTAGGTTGGAGTAGTTCATTTATCCATTTTCTTCTAAGAAAATGCTACTTGGGCTGCCATTTACAACTTCCAGAAGTTGAAAAAATAAATATTTCATTTGTGTAATTCCTTAAGTATGTATCACTGTCAAAAAACACCAATTTCACTTCTTTCATCACAAGTTTAGCTATTTACTCTATTAACTAGAGAACTATTCACCATTAATGAAGCCTGAAATTATGCAATATTTTCAGTATCTTCTTAATATGTTTGCTGAGGTAATCAGGTATGAACTGACTCTGTATTTATTCTTTAATATCTACTTCTGACTGCATAAAAGTCCCCTGGCTACTGATTAGAGAGGTGCCACAAAACTGAACTCCAAAATTCTTAAGCATGTTCCAAGAAACTTGGTGTCTGGCAAATGTTACTACCAGAAAATTTAGGAGGAAGAGAGGCAATTAACCAGCTACAGGAAAAGAGATGAAACTTTGGTTTGCCTACAGAAGCTAAAAGTCACAACATCCAGGAATAGTGCAGCATGAGGATTTTGTTCATCACACTTTAGGTGCTCCTTCTATTCCCATTTTACATCGTTTTTATGGATAAAATAGAATATTAGAAGAAACCAATCGTTAAGAGACATCCTCCCTTTTTCTTTCCATATCCTAGGCTGGTCTATGAAAATCATAAATGAAAAATATATTCCCTTTCAAGCCAATAAGATTTTTTTTCCATTGATCTGAATAAATTCAGGATTTCTCTAGATCATTTAGATGACACATCACTTTTCTGAGAATCACTAGCTTGGATGATCTTCCTCCTAGCCGAAGGACAACAAAACTCACTGTAAAAACTAACTTTGTCAGAGAGATTCACTGCAGGGACTTTCAAAGACCATCAGGTACTTAAAAGAGAGCTTACTGCCTCCAGCATTCCCATATGCTGCTGGTGACTGAAGGACAGGAACAGGAGACTTTGTGGGAATACACACGAGCTGCCTGCCACGCTGGCACTGATCACCAACCAGCAAGACAGCGGGTCAGCCACTGCAGGACCTGTTCCCTTCCTGTGCTCTACAGACATTTAGCCCAAAATGCCAGACTTAGAAAGACATCTGAGAAGTGACAGAGGTTCGTTACATTGGAGCACAAACCCTGAGAGCTTCACCTTTATTATTCCATTATTATTAATGCACATTCCCCTGAAACTGTGTGGATTTTGTCCAATTCCAAGAGCAAGACAAATCACAGAATTGGGCTAAAGTCTGCATACATATAAAATATATTGCAATGTGTGAAATGCTTTTACGTGTTCAGATCTGGATATTTTTTGCTCAAGTTTCTTTTCAAAACCCTAAGTCCACTTAGATCTGGTGTTTTTGAAGGGCAAGGTGCTACTGTGAAAAGACCTAATATCGCACTTCTTTCTGTAGCACGTGAGGCGTTTCCTCTCTGCAGATTCCATTAGCACCGCTTCCCACATGGACTATTGCTCTCAGAGCAGGAGCTGGAACTATTAAACTCCATTGCAGGTGTCCCAGTGCTTTGCACAGGAGCAGGATAAAGTACCTCTGGTCATGTCTCCAAATGCTGCAGTGTAGATAATTATTGCAGTCCACACTTAGGCTGCTTTGGGGGCTTTCCAGAGGCAATAAGATTACGTCAGTCCCTTGAAATCTCTCCAGTTCTGCAAACTTTAAAGTCCAGTAGCAGGTGAATAGTTTCCCTGTGGTTGGCCAGGAAATTGTGTCCCTTGACCAATCACTGTCACAGTGGTATTAGAAATGTCTCTCTTCCTTCCATGACGCAGTTACACAAACCACAAATGCTTGTTTATAGCGGTCATTGAAATCTCTACGTGTGTCCAAGATGCTCACACACACTCACAGACATAGTTACATTAACTGTATTTTTTAATACAGAAATACACCCTTGGATTTAGAGCCAGAATCCACAGAATAGAATGTAATGTACCCACCTTGTGACAAAGGGAGAGAGAAAAGAATACATGAGAGACTAGAAATCCAGGACAAAAGGCAGAACACCTTTCTGTGCCTTTCCATTACAGAACACTACTATAGAAGCAGCCCAGTCTCTCATGTGGGTGAGTTAGTTTCTCAGTTCTGTCAGGAGCAGAGTGATAACCTTGAGTCCTCCCACCAGGGATTTCCCTTCTCCGCTCACTATTTTTGTGTCTCACTCTGTGACTGACAATTAGAAATGCTATTATGTCATGACCCGTATGACACGTGAAATGCCAAAGCACCAGGTGTTCTGAGATGATGTTAAGTCACCTCAATAGGTTTCATTTCAAGTTCTAATGAGTGTGACAAAGTAATGATTCATGGAGAGGATCCATAAAGTTCTGTTAGGCCAAGGGATAAAAAAAACTCATTGTCTGTGGAAGTAGTTTTTGCAAGAAACTAGAGTGTGCACAGATGGAGGAAGACTGACACAGGAAGATTACAAAATAAAGAGTTATATAACTTTAGCTAAGGATGCTGCACCATGCTTCAGACTAAACACCTGGGACCAGATTTGATGGAGAATCTGGAAATTAGTTTATTTACATCAGCAGTGAGATTGTGAAGTATTTGGGCTTCAGGAGCAGCTCCACTATCGACCCGTGCAGGGTATGTCATGCCCTGGCTCGGGTAGGGTTATTTGCACTGAGAGATACTTGTGTGTGAGAAGAGTTAAACAGCCCAAAAATTTTTAGATTTTAATTGTCAACAATGCATTTACTTGTCATTGTACTAACTCTATTCAGCAAGACTGGAATAATATTTTAAGTGGGGTAGAGATAAATAATTTTATTTGATTTTAATGCTCATAACAGATTTAGCTTACCCCTCCTGCCACTTGCTCAGTTCCATTTTGGTTTAATCTGTTATCTTTTCATCATTTAAGATGACAAGACCTTTGGGGGAGTGATTGGCTATTCTCTATGTGCTTTAAAGTACTCAGCTAACACCCCACTGACATTAAATACAAGTACTCAGTATTGTAATGATGCTATTCCCATCTATATTTTTATTATCTAATATCTAAATTCAATGGTAATTTTACATTTAATTGTTTTTGTCAGTATCTTTTACACAGTATGCCATCATGAAATGATGTCACAAACTAAATTTCCTTCTTTGCAGACTGATGGGTTTTCATTAGAAAACATACATTGGAATAGCAATAATGCAGTGTTAAAATTTTCAGTCCTTTGCATGTAAGTGCTCAGCAATATTTCAGGTATCATTAACTGAATGGCATTAAATTGATTAATTGGTGATACAGATCCCACTTCAATGTTTTCATTCTCTAAGGCATGTCAGAATTTTGCAGTTGCAAATTACATAGATTTCATTTTCAAATAAAATGGAAAATCTTTTGCCTATAAATCCTTAATCTTCAGCCTGTGAAAAACATTGTGGACTATGAAAGAGCAGGTTCTGCATCCTTGCTGTGCCTTAGCCAGTCTGAACAAAGGTCTAATGAGTCTCTGAACAGTGTGAAAAAAATCACTGGCTGTCTGACTAGCCGACTGTAGGGCAGGACAAAATCCTATTTGTCTAGGTTTGATTGAAACTTGAGTTAACTGTCAGTGCCCACACTAACCGGGAAAAATAGGATTAAAGACCAAAGAGATATTAACAGTGGAAATCTTGTACTTCTGCTTTGACAGATGATTTTTGCACTTCACAGGTTTAACTAAAGATCATTTTCGCAGCAGTTCTTATGAAGCTAAAGGCCTTCTAAATGAAATTATTAAAAAACAACTGAGGATTAGACAAATCTAAGCTTTCATAAAACTATCCAATATGTTAGTAGTAACAATAAGCAAAGATACAGCAGAGCACTTACATTTCAAAATAATTAGATATCTGTACTTCAAAATCCAATCAGGTTGTAGAATGCTAAGGGCCTTAGTCATCTGTTTTTCCCCTAACTCTGTAAATTATTAATCATACACCAAAATAATTTGTATTTGTGATTATGGGAGTACAATAATATTCCATAGACTGTGAAAATTCTAAGGGTGAAAGTGAGAGAATCACCTTCGCTTGTAACACGACTTCACCCAGATACCTGCCAAAAATTATGACTCAAAGTCATTCAGCACACAAGAGCTGATGTACGGTTCTGTTTTAGTCTGGATCAGTGGCAAATAACTCAGCACAGAGCCACTGATCCCCCACAGCCAAATAAGTCAAGGAATTTCTTTCCTGTTGTTTGATCTGATAACAGGCTTAGTGTCAGAGCTGCTCAAGGAAATGCTACAAATCCAAAAGTGCAAGTTCAAATCCTGGTGCTGGGGAGTGTGCCAAAGCCCACGCTCAGTCAGAGCAGTGGTAAAAGAGTAGGTGGCTGTTTGAGCTGGGAAGTCAAAGGCGGCAGGCACAGTAGTGTGCCACAAGTTACAGACGGGCCTGGCTTGATCTCCCATCACCATGCTGTGGAGAGATGAGTGAAATTCTTAAAACCAGGAGATTTTGGAATCTCATCCCCAATGTATGAATAAATGAAAAGTAATATTTTTTTCTGCAAAATACTACCTACTAATTTGCATCTGCATTTAATTTTTAGTGCTGTTGTGTCATTCTTACATTGTTTATGAATAAAAGGCCCTGAAGGGAATAATCTAAAAATGAAGGGAAAAGTAAAGGGAGTATTTTTAAAATGTTGTCTGACTCAGTTGCCATTGTGCAAGCCCCACTCAGAATTGTGCTTTATAAAACACTGCTTTGGGCTCGATCACCAGGCCCAATCTCCATTTGCCAAGCTACAAGGCGCAGTCAATGCAACAGCAATGAAACCAACTGCTGGGAAAACTAAACATCTTCTCACGATTAAAAAACTAGCTATTGTTAGAGGTTGTAATATTTCTGTTAAGTTCAAGTGTGGAATTAGTCATCGGTAAGTGATTTTTTCTTTTTTCCCTGGAGAGATTTGATACAAGCCCTTGATGCTTGGGATCTACAAAGATACAGTTAAACCAAACGAGAACAAGTGGAAGCACTGCTGTGGAGCAAGGCAGAGTGCTCATGTGAAGGAGGTTCATTACAAATCAGATTTACTCCAGTCTCCCTCCAGTTGCAGTAAAGGTAAAACTTGTATGAAAATCCCATTGCTGACTGCAGCTCTGCGACTCTTCAAAAATCGGATTGATCCTTGTGGTAAGAGGAACTTGGATACAAAGGGATTGCTGAGCAGCAACCAGAGGGCTCCAGATTATGACAAGCAGGTTATCCCAGTAAGAACCACTCAAAAGGCAACTGCCATCAAGACCTTTTATCTGCAGCATAGTTCTGTGTGGCTTAGAAGGTTAGGCAAATTTTATGACACTTAGTAACAGAGAGGAAATACCAGAGCTCAAAATTCAGTCTTAGCAGGTGTACACTCTCACATCAGCATTATTCTCCTGAGCCATAGTTTTCATTATTGCAGGTGTTTATTTTCAATTTGTTCGAAAATCATGGATAGGGCCAAATAGAATACTAAAGTCCAGAGGAACTGTGCAAAAATGGGAGGTGTATTTATCTGTAAGCTGTACTCATCCAAACCCAGTGAACACTCAGGCGAGCACGAGTCCCTGAGTTAGCATGTCCTAAGTCACTACCTCCAGGACAGAGCTGCCTCCCAAGGCCAGCCAGCAATCCTCATGCCCAAGCTAAAATCATGGGTTACGTCTTTCAGTGAGAGTTCATAACGTGGTTTATTTACCTAGTGCTATCCATTCAGAAGCACTCCAGTCTTCTAAAAATAACTCTTTATATTATACACATTCCTCAGCAGATGTTTAATGAACCTAAGCACACATCCTAAGAAAAGCAGGGTAGCTCCAAGCTCAGCTGGGCTAGAGAAAAGGTCCCTGATTTACCTGCAGGTAGCCTGGAGTATCCGAAAGCTTTTGTTGAGAGAGGTTTAAAAATTCAAGCACTACTTAAAAATCACACATGAGAAAATGATTTTGGAATACTCCACTTCGCAGAATGCAAGCTGATGCATCCAGGGTGCATCACTGAGCTGTCAGAACGTCCTGCCCACACTGCAGAGCAGCCTCTAATTAATCCACTGAGTGCCATTAATCCAGCTGCTGATGGGGGGGTGTTCCTGGCATCACAAACAGCACCTCGCACCTGAGCACAGTGATGTGAGTGCGTGAGATACCTGGTACCATTTTAATAGCTCATGTTTTTATTTGAAGGCCATTGTATACCATATTAAGGGGACATATATTTGCACATGAGCTTTCTGGAGAGCAATTCTCCATGTTTAGCTGATATCCCTTTATACTTCCATTAATTGGTTAACTCTTCTACACACAAGCCTTATCTGGAATTCATGCTCTGCATGTGATTTCTTCACTGGTGCCATGCAGTGTCAGTTATCTGTCCACTCTCCTCGTCCCCTCTGGCTTATTCATAGATCGCTTTCAGAATTTCCCCCCATGGTTTTAGCATTGTAAGTTTGACACATCTGATTTAATTCTTCAAAGACATGTTTCATTTTTCTTGTTGATGGGACAAAATTTATAATACCAAATCTTCCATGTGGGTGCTGTTATCTTATGGAGATTATTGCTGTGCTTACAGTGGTTATGCCATGACTTTTTTGGTGGACATTCCCACTCATAAATGTCTAGGATATTTATAGAAAGAAAATGCGTGAGGCACCAACATGGCTAAATCAGTTCAACTCAACACACTTTTGTTTAAAGCCAATTTACCTGCACGTGATATTTCTGAAGCAGTTAAGTTTCTTTATAGTGAAGTCAGTACATTTAATTGTTTAAATCACTTAAAATTTTTAATTACTTTTCTAATTTAAGGTATATTTCAATAATCCAACCAGTCCAAAACTGGTTAAAACTGCATCAGTAACACCTCTGGGGGCTATGTCTGAATAAGCTGCAAGCATATTAAGGCATTACTTTCTGTGGCTTTTGTAATATATTATGCACATAGATGAAAGTGGCAAAGTTTTTGGCCTCATCAATGAAGCCTCAAGGGGGCAGTTATGGTGTAACTACATGGTCTCAACCAGATGGAATTCTTTGGGCTAAAAGGTGAAAAAGTCCACAATTTATTCCAAGCATTCTTTCTCAAGTCTGTTGCTGCAGGGTTCGAGTGAATCCAGAAAATCATTTTCTGAACCAGGAGTAAAGGGCCACAAATAAGATTTATAAAGGAGTCCTTCTTTTAATGTAAAATTACATTTTGCCAATTTCAATTTCAATTACTCCCTTAAGAAATCCAGCTAAGGAGGGAGATTCAGGACATCAGATTTGCTAGTGAAGAAATTTAAATGTTTGAAGTAAGAAGGAATGTATGTCATTGATGGGAGACCAGATCCTTTTATCATCTACATTTGTATCAGGGTGAGAAATTCTCCTTGGTCACCACCTTCTTATCAGTTCTGAAGAAGCTCAAAGTGAAACTAAGAATAACACACAAAATTTCAGTGTAAAAATATTATCTGTCTTTGCCTAAAACACTGTTGTGATTCCACATCCTTTGCAGAATTTGTTGGTTGAATTTAACTGTACATAGTATCTCTTGACATGAGAAAGCATTTTGATTTGCTGCTTTGGACTTCACGAAACACAGCTCCACTGACTTTTTTCATCAATCAGTTCACTCACTTAGCTCTCTAAAATGACTGGGTGGTTTTATTTGGGTTGGTTTGGTCTGCAGAGCTAAGTAATCAGTTTCTTATACCCCTGTGAATAAAATTAAAGTTCTCGTCAACAAGAAGGTGATTAGGGCTTTGAGCACAGAGATGAGCTTATTACAGCAGACACAGAATCTGCTCCCAGTAATGGCTGCACAGTCTGCCCATGCACTTAGAACACTTGATAGGTGTTCATCTAATCTGCTGCCAGGGACTGGAGCCAAACACTTTCCTATTATTTGAAACTTTAAGTACGTATTAGTAATCTAATTACTACCTACTCAGTGGCACTGGGACAGACTATTAGTCTATGCAAAAGCTGTCTGTGTAGAAGAAAATCTAGCAGCTTTCTTTTAAAACTATTTAATGAAATTAAATTGTTCAATTGCCAAACATGACTGACCTCCAAAGGTCAGTAAGGATCCTCGTCCTGCCTCTGGCTCTGTCCCCACGTTAATGATGTGTGCTTCCAGCTCTATCCTAGGTCCTAGGAAGGCTCCTCAGTAGTTACCTTTCAGCAGACTTGCTTTGATAGCTTTCAAGCCTATCAAATACGCATTTAATAAAAGTATTTTTCAGAATATCTGAGTGGAGACAGACAAAAGAAAATGTGTATGGAAACTCTCCCTGATGGCTCCTTTCTGTCACAGCCTGAAGAACACATACAATTAAAATTCCACACAGAGCTTCAGAGAGATAATGACTGAGACTCATCACACTGTATTTTAAAGTACCCAGAGGATGAAGCAAATCCAAAGAGGAAAAGTACAAAAAAAATTTGGGAGTGAATGGAAAGCAGTCAATTAACATCAGCTTTTGAATGGTCAAATGGTAGGAGTTCAGAGAGCCAGCAAGTGACAGTTGCCTGGAGAAGTAGTGATAATGTAGAGAGGTTCTATCCTGGAGGAGAGCTGGGAGGTGACTCAACTACACTTCTCTACTATTTGTTTTTCCTTCCCTTACTTCAGGAAATATGATAAAAACTATGACATCCAAACCACTGACAAGAAAAGAACATCCATATAGCAGCATCAAAAAAAGCGTGTTGGGCAGAGGAGTATATTCCCTAATCCACAGCATTTTTCTCTGCTTGGGCTGTGCAGGATAGCCTGCTACATGCCCTGTACAGTCACTGCATGACTAAACAATTTCTGTCTTAACATTCTCATTTCCCAGCTGAACTCCCACAACTAGAAACCTTCAGTCATTTGTACATTATACTGACATAAATCAAGATTTCCAGCTCTTACTTTCAAGTTCCAAAAATGCCTCTGAGATCCTCGTAGCATTTAAAAGGTGGGTTTTTTTCACGGTACACATATTAGCATATTATGAAAGAAATAATTAGCATATCAAATGCTAGAGATCAATTAGCTGCCAAAGCACCAGTCTAGACACAAGCGCATGACACTTGTAATGAAATCAAAGCCAGGCTGGCCAAATGCTGCTGCTCCCTCAGTAGGGCTCCTCAGAACAGCAGCATCCATTCATTACCCTCTGCACCAACAGTGCAGAAGCTGATTATCATCTGCTCCCATTTACTGCTGTCAGTGGGCCAAATCCTAAATGAGTTCACAGATTCGGTGGCTGTTAATTTCTCGTCTATGTCTACTGGCTGCGGGGTTTTTTTCCACAATCACCACTTGGTTCCAGTAATTCCTGCACTTGCTGTTGAGGTCTCTTCAGGTACAGCTCAGGAGCTGCCTGCTTTTCAGCCCTCCCCAAGCTGGAAAACAGAGAACTGCTGTGGAGAGCCAGGGACACGTTCCTGGTGCACAATAGAGTTCAGCTGCAAAAGTTCTGCTGTGTCAAGACCCTTTGAGGTTTTGAAGGATTCTGAAGAGGATTTAACTCATGATGATGAAACAGGGCCAGAACACTGCACTGCACGAAGTAGAGATCAAATACATTTGCCCTCAAAAGGAACGTAAGAAATTGTGAACTTCAATGCCTTGGCGAGCTGAGAATGAACAGCCTGAGGCAATACATGTCCAGAGAGCAGCAAATACAGCAAAACAGTAGCTAAGTACCTCATTCTGCAGTCTAAGTAAGACCAGTTCCTCATGAGATTTTCCTATACCTAAAAAAGAGAGAGGAAATTTCTTTTAAAGGAAATGTGATCAAATCTCTGCTCTAAATTCACTGTACAGTTGTATATCAGATGCCTTCCCACAGCTAAGAGTCTCCATTCATCACTGAAGCTTTGCCTTCTTTGAAAAACTTCTTGCACTTTTGCCCTAATCACACTTCCTGCGATACAGACGGCTCAAATACTAATTTACTTCCATGGGACAATAATCTTTAAGGTGCCATTATCAAATTTCTATCTGCAGATGCTATTTAATGGAGAGTGATATTATATGACCACGCATTCAGGAAAGGAAGGCGGCTGACTGGAATTTCATCCATGTTGAAGCAGAGACAATTCGGGAAAGAAACTGTAGACTGTGGTTTAGCAATAGATATATTCACATTCAAAACAGGAAAACCATGCAAAAGCTAAAGACTGGTATGGCTTGCTTTCTTTGACTCCCACAAAATATTCTCCAACACAGCACATCTCTCTTACACCATTTCACTTCATCTAAACACCACTTCAGCAGAGAAACCCATCATTGGCTCTACATGCTTTACTTTGAACTCTATCTCAACAGGATGCTGACAGACAATAAAACCTGTTTTCTAGTCTTCAGCTGGAAGCTACTTCTGAAAAGAGGAGCCATACAAATTGACTACTTTGGGAAAATAATTCTGGTTTTACCCTTTATTAAAATGTGCAGTGCCCAGTTTTATTGTGACACACTGCAGACCCACCACACCATGTTATCTGAATGCTCTGTAAGTTCAGTGTTAACTGTAGGTATTTCTGCTGCTGGCCAGCTCTCGGATCCAGGCAAAGCAAATACACTGCAGCAGTTGCCAAGAAAATCCAAGGTTAACTTGATCTTTGCTCCTAAGGTTTCACTTTGTGGTGTCCTGATAGGCATTACCTTTTCCACTGTTAAAAAAAGTCAGTGTCTGTCCCCTAAGTGATCACTGGAACCTTATACTGTGATTTTCAAAGGAATTATGAAGGATAGCTAATTTATACATTAGTCTTGTGCCTAAGATATACTTACATGAACCTTATACACTCAGGAAGCCAAACTGGAGGGGGTAAAGGACTCCTGAAGGAATCAAAGTCAGTTCCTTCAATTTTATGGTTAGAAGTGGGGGACGGGGTGGGGGGAAAGGACACATATTGATTTCACTTACTGTGATAATTTGTGTGGATTTAATGTAATAATTATAATTCAGGTAAGATAAATTCACAAATGTTATCCTAGTAAGAAAACACATAAATATATTCATAATTCAGACATTTTAAACAAAATCATCTCTGACTTGTCAAGAACTGAGGAACTCCTAAACATCTGCACTGAGCTTGTACAAAACACCACAAATTGCTAAGGATTCCCTGAATATTCATTTCATTTGTTTGTGTTTAATTTGCAGCATATGAGGTTTTATGCTCGTAATTATATAAAATCAACACTTAGGAGCACAGATAAAGGCCTTCACAGACAGAGCCTAGCACAGAGCATAGTACTGTGTAACAATGTAATCCATTTAAAGGCAAGAGAAAAAATACTGGCATCATTTCAAAAACGTGAAGCACTCAGTACAGCTGGAAGAAGCGTTTATTATTTATACTCTGGAGGCTTTTCATTCACATTTACCAACATGTTTACCATTTGGAATGAAGATAAATTAGCAAGGCAACAGCCAAAGACAATTTCTTTTTTTTCCCCCACGATAAATATCAAATCCAGTAACATTCAGGTGAACCATTCACATCCTTCCTCCCAAGTGACTGACAGAGATGTGAGAGGCTTAGTAAAATATGCCTGGATCAAAGTGGTAGATGCTATGTCACATACAGTTTCTGGATTTGGATGCATATCTGAGTTAATGCTAGAAATACATTTAGGCTTGCCAAGGCAGGTTGGTGCCATGAATAATGTATTGCATCCTACAACGGAGAACCCACCATAGAGGCTTTTATATCTATCCATTTAATGGCTGCTCCAACATACAGAGCATGAATTTTTCACACAAAAACCTGCCTGGGGTTTTTGGGCTGTGGGTACATGACAAGTGACTGTTCAGGGCATCATCCTGTCTAAGCCCACAGTATAAAAAGTTAACAAACTTGCATGAAACCACACAGTCGTTTTAAAATCTGCCTGCATAATTTGTGTAGTGTTACGCTGTTATCAGACACAGCAGTAAAATACCTGCACTGTAATTACAGGTAGGCTCAGATGCACAAGGAAAAAAACATTTCAAGTCACTGTTGAGAACCATTCAAGTCTCTGCCGGTGGAGAAAGCTGCTGAAAGCATTTGTCATCTCAGCTAGCCAGCCTTCACCTTATTTCACACTGTAAAAATGCAAAGTCTCCTGTGACCCTTAAGATGATAGTGGAATACCCACACTTGCATAAAAGAAGGTTATGCTTCTTGGAACAATTTCTGTATATATATCAGCATACACGCAGTTGCCTCCCAACCAGTGATGAGCCTCTGCTTCCCAGGCACTTCACTCTGCCCTTAAAGCTCCCTGAATGTGGAGAGCTTCTCCTCTGTGCATGGCTCCAATTACCCTGCTCTGAGCACGTGTAAAATCCACTTTGCTGAGGGGTTTATTCTCAGGGTGTGTTCAAGACATCCCATGGCCAGAGTAACACAGAGCTGGTAAGGGTTTTTTCTCAAGATAGGGTTGCTTATGCTGATATGTGTATTTGAGTAACAGCCTGGAGATCAGAAAACTCTTCCCAGTAGTGGGAGACCCAGATTCCACTTCCTCATTATGCTGAAAGGCTGCAAACCTCATCTCCCACCATCCCAGGGAAGCTCCCAGCCTGTGCCTGTTCTGGAGGGCAGGCAGCCTCCTCCATTCCTGTACAGCAACTGCTCTGCGGCACAGAAAAGACACAGGACTCACGGATGAAAGGGGAAAAGCAAACATGAGACTATTACTCGTAAAAATTATGAAATAGAAATGCAAAACTATTTTACCATTGGCTATTTATCATGCTCAAACTACGTGCCAGTTGGTGCCAGCTGAAGGAAAAAAGCAACTATGTCACAACTAATAGCATTGCCAGAGCCAAAACTTGGTCCCAGATCCAGCAAACACTATGTGATCAAATTCCTGTCAATAGAATCTCAGGGTGTTGAGGCTTCTAACTCGACAGCAATCTGCCTCCACAAAACCAAACTGCGTACACAAAACATGCTGAGTGGGTATGAGACAGTATCTGTTTACTAATTACTATTGAATAAATTTTAAAAGGAGTAATTGCCCTGTCATTTTCTAGCTTTGATGCACTTCAGAAAAAAATTTTCAACCTTCAGGCAGGGCAAAAAAAGAACACTTAATAAGGTATGGCTTCCCCGAATCTGATAAACCAAAGCATCCCTTTAAAAAGTCAGAGCCTATACTTTCAGATAACTATGCTCCTGGAAAAATACCAAACTATACCTAGCTGGAAAGCAAATCTACACTGGGCATCAGGGACTAACTTAGGAAAAAGAAAGAAAAATAGAAAAGGAGAGATGTGTTATAAAGAGAGAACACTCTGCGTCTGGCTTAATTTGTGGTGAGAAACAATTATCCCTTTTATCCCTCTGTCACATGAACAGTGGATGAAAAAATATGCCTCCAAATATAATATATTTATATAGTATATAAGTGCAATATATAATATGCCCTCAGAAGTGATCTGGAGCTCACATTGACCCCGGGCACACAGGTTTGCTCCGCAGGAAGTAGTGAGCTAGAAAAGAACTGGGAGAGACCAGCTGACACCCTCAGCCTGCTCGGGCACAGCAAACCTGTGTGTGACAGCTCCCAACGGAGCTGGATGGGCCAGCGGTACCTGGAATGCTCTCGCTGGGGCACCTGGTCCCTTCCCTGCACATGGACTTCCTTCCTCACACACTGTCTGTGGCTGTACAGCCACAAATCTCACTGAAATTCACTGAATTGGGTTCCCTGGTCTCTAGCCCAAGGGTGTAAAGACAAAGCACCGAATGTTCTGAACATCCTGGAGTATGAGAGGTGCGTGTTCCCGTTGGGTGATGCAAGAGCTGGGACAGATGCTGGGTGATTAATGCACATCAGTGCTCAGCCGGGTCCCGAGGGGGAGGGAAGGAGGCAGTGTCTGCTCGGCTGATGGTGGGGCTGTTGGGAGTCAACTTCGAACCTGGGGAATGAGTTATGAACCACAGTTTTCTAAAATATCATCAATGGAGGGAAGAACCCAGGTTAGAAGCCCAAAGACAAGATAAAGTAATGCTTAAAATTGGAAATAACTGCATAAAAACAGGACAACAACAAGTCAGAGCACGGACAGAGCCTTCTGTAAATAGTGTTAAAAATGAGATTGGAGCTTAACAAAGCTGAAAGAGTAAACAACAAATAAGAATCAATTTAAACTCCCCTATCTGATTTAGGTAATATTACTGCAAGTTCTTTATACTTCATTATGCAAACTTCTTTCCATTGATCTGACAAATCTGATTAAATGTTTCTAAGCACTCCCCAAGCTGAAACTGAGGTCATTCACAAGATTATTTTCTAGGAGTCAAATGACTATTGCATTAAAATAATTCAAAGCAATGCATTGTGGATATGAACAAGGATACGTATTCACTGATGTTAAATCAAAATGTTGAGGGTAGATGCTGATTACAGCTTTTCACAATCCAATATTTCTATATCTTTATGAAAAAACTGTGCCTCAAAGCTTGGTAGAAGTTGCTGTGGTGCAAAGCCAAAAGCTATCCCTTTGCAGAGGAAGATTTCTTCAATATCGGATGTGGAGCAGAGCTGGGAAAAGTATTCCTAAAACCTGCAACCCCTCTCTGGTACTTCTGACACTGCTGCAAGTTACAACAAATCTTCTTGTCAGGGGACAAAAGGTTCAGGACTAGAATTGCTGCAGGATCATGGGCTGTCACTGAAATTCAAAGCTTCCTTCCGTCCTCTCTCAGGAGTGAGGAGCAGAGGTCACAGCTCAGCCGCTGAGGGTCCTGCTGCAGCCATGCTCAACCCTGCCGTGATAATACCTGCCAAGCTTTAAATCTGTGTAGAAGATTTCTCACCAGTGAAGGAAGGTGGAGGTTTTTCTAGCTCAAGGATTTTTTACTCATCTGTGGGAAAGAATAGGTGTCTGACACGTGTTGGGAGGTCTGTGCCTCTGCCTGTTTCGCACTTCAGCTTCAACCACTGTTGACAGTCCAGAAGCCCAAGTATTTAACTCCAGGTTTCTCCCCCTTCTTCCCCAGATTTTGTTTTCATTTCCCACAAAAAGGCACCCTGACAGTTAAGGTTGTGGCAACATAAACCTCCAACATTAGTATCAAAAATCTGTAAATCTACCGATATTCAAATCTATTCACAAGGGAAAGCAGCAGCTCTGAGAGCCCAGCTGGACAGGTGTGCTTTGCTGCACGTCAGGAAAGCCACAAGGTTCTTATGGCACCTCCAAGGGAGCAGCAAGTTCTGAGTCCTAAGGCAAACCCCCACCAATAATCCTTGCTGAGTGAAACTTACTGATGTCAAACCTAATTCAATTCTCTTTCCTCCTGCAGAATGCCATCAGGAGACAGATAGCATCTCAGGTCTCAAGATACCCTTTTTTCATGCTTATTCAATTTAAGAAAAATTATATACTTCCTCTAAAACAAATTGTTTTGTCAATATTTCAAA
The DNA here is from genome assembly GCA_013397865.1 of Struthidea cinerea. Classification (NCBI taxonomy): domain Eukaryota; kingdom Metazoa; phylum Chordata; class Aves; order Passeriformes; family Corcoracidae; genus Struthidea; species Struthidea cinerea. Next base: position 1,324,124 of record VZTI01001766.1, read on the forward strand.
AGGGTAAATAGTGTGAGTCATACTGCTCTGAGTCACCCACTTGGATATTGATTTCAGGGAAAATCATACAATATCTGATTAAAGATTATTAATTACTCTTAGAGGCTTAATCCTTTTTCATAGTACTCAACAGCTTTTGGGAGAACATAAGTCTTGTCAGATCAAATACTCCCACTAACAGAGTGGTAGAAATTGTTAAAAACGAATTTCTGAGCATGTTTTAAGCTTTGAACTCCATACCACACAAGTTGCTGATCCTAAGAGACAGGAATACCCAGAACCTACAGGGTAACATCAAACTGGAAAATACTTTCTTGATACCACAATTCTTAGTAAGTCATTATCAATTACTTAGGGTGAGAAGCTACCTAGAGACTGATTCTCAGCCTGTGACATGATGTATTCTTTTAATACAAACATACAATTAAAGCTGGCAATGTTTCCAAAAGAATGAGGATGGATAGAATGGAAAAGAGTGAAAAATACCTATAAAGTTTGCTTGGTAAACTGAACTCAAAGGGTTCTCCTAGACAGCCAAATACAAGGTTTGTGATGTCAAAATAAAACATTGAAATCTGACTGAGGCACCTAAAGAATTGTCAGCAGTAACTGTCTCAATATGAGCTACCAATTCACAAGTTGAACCAATAGCTGAAATTTATTATCTGTGGTTTGCAGAGAAGTGTATTAGATGGTCATTATTCCAAACATTACTGCTTGTAAAATCTATAACTAACAAGTGCTGCAGAAATAATTTGTGTTGAGCTTCCCCCATGTAATCTTATAATAAATTACATCAATCATAATGCTGCTGGCTGCCATTATTGACAGATTTGTAAATTGGAGTTTGTTCTTTGATGTTTCTGCAATTCTAACTCTGATACCTGAAGCATATCAGGAAAAAAAATCTATATTAGACAACTATGGACTCGTCAAATTTCTCGCACTGGATTTAAAACAAAGCCCCAGTGGGTTTGATCAATGATGTTCTATGCTGATCCTGGACACACTTATTAACAACATCACTAGCATCTATATAAATCAACTTTCACCATTTCCCGAGCAAAATTACAAACCTCTAATAATTGGAATTTAGAGAAGCCAACCCAATGTCAGCTTGCTGCACTTTGTTTTATGGCTTCGCAGAGCTCGTACATCACTTCTTTGTAAACACTCTGCTGGCCTTGATGCAGTGCAGCTTCTCACAGCAGAGAAACAAAAGTGTTTTTAATTATCACAATGAGAGGCATAAGTAAGGAAAAACAGTGCTATTCATTAAACCTTTTCTAATTGATTTTTTACACAGTCTTTTTTAACCCAGTCAAGCGCAAACTAAAAGCTAAGTAAAACTATTATTATTATTCAATTTTAAGTTTACCAAGGAAGAAAATGCTGCAGAATTTGTATCAAATTAAAGAAGGTATGTACAGCTATTTTCTGGCACATTTATTCCATAAATAGAAACATGGATTAAAAGACCAAGCTCTGCAATTTGCAATCTTAAAACAGAGTTGGATTGAAGAATTAGGAAAAAAAAAAAAAAAGGCATTTTCAAACCTTGAAGATTGTGGTTTGGAAGCATCTTTGTGGTAATGTTTCATATTATAGCAGATATTTGGAACAAAATTAGTCTGTTCTTTTTCCTGGAAACAGGATACAATGTGCAGTAAAAATGTTTAAAAAGCAGATGAGAGTATTCTCAGTTTCCATTTTAGGAAAAAGATAAAGTGATTTGTTTGCCTCTGATGGCATCTCTACTTTTTCTAATTCTATTAACTGAGCTCTGCCAGAAATTATATTCTCATAAACTCACGAGGTGTAAACATTTGTCTTTGCAATAATTCAGCAAACACAGCATGCCAGGTATCTTAAAGCAATTTTTTTCTCTATAATTGGATTATAACAGCTAATTTTGTTGAGAACTGATTCCTAAAATAGTGGCATTTTCACAGTCGTGGCAAAGATGGCACAGGGCAGAGTGAAGGCAGAGGACACTCAGCGAGGCTCAGTGCGAGCTCAGAAACATGAATAATAATGGAGTAATGCTTTCTTGGACAGACCAAAATGTGTTTCCCAACTGCTGGAATCTCTGAAGTTTAGCAGCGTGTTTCACACACCCACCTCTGCTGAAGGATATTTAGAAAGCACTTCTCTAATAAGTTCTAAAAATAAATAGCGTGAAGTCTAAAATTACAGCGAAAGATTTTAAGGAAAGGGTACTACAGAACACATCACATGGTATCAACAAGGAATGTTTAAACCCATTGAATTCCAGAGAATACTGAAGCATTTCTTTCATTTGGGTGGTTTAAATGAACATATAAAAGGCATGTAAAAAGCATATTGGCGGGTATTTTTAAATGGTTTCCTGACAAAGGAAGTGATCTTCAACTCCAAAATAAAACCTGAATTCCAGATTAGGTTTAATTATAGACTGAATGTGGAAGTTTAGCCTCAAAGAGAAACCATTTACCATCTTAAAAAAAAAAAAAAAAAAAAAAAAAAA
>VZTI01001766.1:1326706-1341425 GCA_013397865.1 Struthidea cinerea
AAAAAAAAAGAAAAAAGAAAAAAAGAAAAGAAAATGGATCCAATCCAATTGCTAAGCATTAAAACGAAATTAGACAATAAGCAATCCAAAGTTTCAAAAGACAAAATGTTCACAGGAACCATTTGTCTGAGGGAAGCCTCGTGCAATGACAAGCAATGTTTTGAAGCTGATAAAGAAGAGCAGGATGAGGTTTCACTGGAACAAGCACACTGAACATGAACTCCAGCAGCAAAGTCAGGGAGCAGCATCCTGTGGCACACGTTTTTGCCAAGTCACCTGGCACCTCCAGCAGCTTTGCACTGCGACCCTTACGTTCACTGGGTAAACTGCACACAGAAAATGAGGTGAAATCAGGACAGCCAGGACTAGCAACCAAGCCCATAATTCCACTGCCTCCAACATTTCTTACAAAGCAGCAACAAAGGGTTTTAAGAGGCTTCTGATGTTCACCCTCTCTGGACAGAGTTCACTAACACAATAACTTTTATTTTTAGAAGTATGAACACCTGGTAATAAGCTTGATAATACAAAGTATCTCACAAAATTATTGTATTTTTTTATATGCTGGTAACCAGTGCTAAGATTGATACAAAAAAACCTATTCCCTCTTTACATATTACTCTTTCTTCTTGTATTTCCACTTCTTCATTATCACAAGGTACCATATTTCAAAAAGTGATCAATTACTAAACCAAAAACACTACCATAAAGTATACCTAATAAAAAGTACTGGCAACCAAATAAAAACCAAGTTTTAAAAGTCTACACTAAAATTATTAAGGAACAATTTTATTCCCAAAAACAATGACCCTAAAAATTTTTTTTAAAATCCAAAATCCTGTAAATATGTTATGGTCAGTTGATTATTTTGGTTGATAATGAAACTGTAACCTGTGAAAATACTAATCTCATTCACTAAAAAAGGGGGAGGGGGAAGAAAAAACTGTGTGGCATTAATCTTATGCAGAGATTCTAAATTATACATTTTATTATCCTACAGAGATTTATACTCCCATTATCTCTTACACCCACATAAGACAAAGCAAGTGTAAATCTGTCTTTCTCCGTGCAGGGAATTTCTTAATGCTGTATTAGAGAGATAATTATTCTACCCCCACATCTCATAACACTATTTTTTTAACAACCAGAAGCACTCTGAGTTAATATGAAGACAGATGTTTTGACTGAGAGCAACTGTGAATATGTGCTGAAACTAAAAATTAAAACCCCATCTGAATAAGTATTGAAATGTACATTAATAATTATTCTGAGGGTGATCTTCCACCACCAAGTAAGATGCTTGGCCAGGGTTGTCTCTAAATATTTGCAGCAGCCAAAGGAATTACATTTTTATACAGCTTTCATGGGTTAATTTACTCAGATTGCAAAACACCCAATTCCTCCTTCTGTGAATTGTGCATAGGGTAGGGCCATCACAACTGTGCCAATTCACACTCATATAAACAACAGAACTGCAGGCTGAGTGCATCTCAGTTGAGACACAGTTTTTAACAATACAAATGGTCTGAGAAAAAAAATCTGCAAATATGCCAAATTTGTATTTGATATATTTTCCTATATCATCCCCCAACAAGACACACATCATCAATTCATCTGTGATGGGATTCTGAATGAAAAGTTACTCGCCAGCCATCTGCACGCGGTATCTACTTGCTCAAACTGTTAAAAATTTCGTGATGCTCCCTGGAGAACAAGGCAGTGTCTGGGTTAATTACTGTCAAGATTTTTGGGTCACTATAAATTAAATTCATGCTGTGACTTAGAGATTTAAGGTGTAAGCCAATTTAACCACTGAAAAATACTGTGAAGAACTCCTAAAAATTCTTAATTGGTATTTCTAGAACCAAACAGGACGGTTTGGGTTGAAGGGGCATTAAAGACCATGTAGTCCCAAGCCCCCTGCCACGAGCAGGGACCTTCCACTGAGAGGACGTTGTTTGTTGTGTAACACTTGTAGAGTTTGCAAATTTCTCAGTGACTGAGATGCATTTCTCGGGGCTGGACTGTAACATGGCTGCACTTGAACATCACTGGGTTTGGTAGGAACGCACATTGTCACGCAAGAGAGCAGAGTTTAAGGCATTGCAAACCCATGTACCTGAAGCAGCAGGAACACACCCTCGAGAGTAGCCTCATCCTGATGCTTGGGAAGGTTTGCATACAAAGCAGGGCTCCTCAAATAGGAGCACAAAACTGACTTCTCGAGCAAAAATCGTAATTCACAGGCTGAATTTTTCATTGAAGCTGAGCTGCACCACCGTACAGCTGGGAGAAGAGGGGACACATTCCCTCCTCTATCCACTCTCCCCACAGCCATCTCAGACCCGGTGCAGTGAAGGGCAGCTTTAGGGATGCTCTACGTTATGCCAGCCTTTCTTCCAGTTTACAGTCACCCGTGCCCATTAAAACTCCAACCAACTGCTGCTCAGTAACTCTCCAAGCAAGTAATCCCTTGCTCTAGTTCTGTGTCTCCCCAGGACAGCCTTCCTCGGGCAAACCATCTGGTCAGTCCAGCCTTCAACTTGCTTTGATCCCACAAAGTGGCTCAAAGCAGTAAGAAAACAAAAACTATAGAAATGCCTCTTGGTATTTTGCATATCTTGAAGCGGATACTGATCCTGGTCTGGTTAACCTAAATCCAGAAGAGCTTCGCTGAGGACAGGGATGCAGGTCAGGGAACCTGATTTTGCTGCTCTGCCCAATATTAAGCACAGCTGGGTTTTAAATAAACAAAGAAAATACCACCACTGTGCAAAAAACTTCATCTCCTATAAATCAGCGTCGCTCTGCTGAAGTCAACTGAGTTATAAAAATTTACATCAACTGCAGATTTCCTCCTATATGTGATGAAGAGTGTTCTGTTTGCTCCCCTGGGTCTCAGCTCAGGCTCTGTATGAATACAAACGGAGTTTTTTCCCTAAATGAGTACCAACACATTTTCTCCTGAGTCACATATCCTTAGCTTCTACACACTGCACATTGCCAAGATGACTAAAACACCTTTAAAAAGTATTTAAATGTTTTCTTCAATAAAAAACATCAAAGACCTGATTTTCTTACACAGTTAGACAACTCGCCTCGTTTTACTGCCGTTTATTGCACCAGAATGTTAAAAATGAAATCTGCTGTAGAGAACAGGGCTCAGGATAATATATAGCACTGAATGAAATGGAAAGGAAACTTTGAGACAGAGCAACCAGGACCCCTGAAAGGGCCACACAAAATGATGTGGTATGACAGATTCAGCCAGGAATTGCAAGGAGCAGGATACCAATAAAATGATGATAAAAAACATTACGAGTCTGTGCACATGTAACTAACTGTTGTCTTGGAATCAAAGTTATTCTTACACCAATTTTATGGATTGAAATTTATATGCAAATACTTGGATTTCAGAAGGAAAAACAGAGTAGGATGCCCTCCACTAACAAGCAGGACGCACTACCTCAGAGCCCTGAAGTTGAAAATCTGTGTTTCAAAGAAAGCGAAGGTCACATCTGGATGTCAGTAAGAATCACGTTATTATGTTTCTATAGAAAAATGTAGCGTTAGTATTTTCAAAGCATACGCAATACATAATTGCCACTTTCAGGGAAGAGTATACATTTTAACAAGTCCAGATACTTTGTGCATATTATTGCATTGTCTCACGAAAAAACCGAGCTCCTAAGCAAAGGCACCTATTCAATTTCAGATAATGCTCACACGGTCTGTCTTGAAAAGCGTTATTGACTTCTAAAGTCAGGCATGCACAAGTTAGAAAGCATCAGAATTAGATCTGTTTGTGTTTATTCCATTTAGCAAATCCTTGTGTATACGCTGGACCCCTGGGCTCTTGCCTTGCCTGTCACATGATCTCCAATTTTAGTGCACAACAGAGTCACTCCTCGTGTTAGGTTTGCTGCAGTTATACGAAGGGTATCCTTTTAATGCAGAAAATGTTTTATTCTTAGAGGCTTACTTCTGCTGCACAGAAGCCATTACCAAAATGTCAGTCAAATCCAGTGGGATGATGATTAGTCATACTAAATCCTGCTTGAAATTCTACAGATCTTTGTGGCTTACTAACACTGCTTACAACAGCAGAGGGGTTGGTGTGCAGGGACGAGCTTCCCTTACTCCTGGGAAAGCCATCTGCAAGCTCGCTGATGTGTGGGACTGCTCAGAGTGACACACCTAGAGAGCCTCAGCAGACCTGCAGACTCTCAAATAAAAGAGGTTACCAGCTCCACCAGAGAGGTGAAAATGTTTTGTCTAAAGATTTTCAACCAACTCTAACCAGCAGTGCGTCCATCAGAAAGCTTAAATATAAAGTCAAGCTTTGTTAAAGTCAGAGCAAGAGCAGTGTGGTCTGGAGGAAACACGCCTGGTGAAGTCAAGATTTGTGTGATGGCAGTTCTAGGATAACAGTCACAGAAATAAATGGAGCAGTTTCATGTATAGTCAAGAAATAATTCCCTTTTTTTTTTTTCCTCCCTTTTTAAATAACTTATATCTGAATAAGAACTTCACTTAAGGTAAAGCTAATGCCATTTCTCTAATTTTGCATTTGATGCAATTTCTATTCATATAAACAGGTTATGAGATATATTGCAGCAAGAGGATCTCTCTCTTTAAAAGAAGAGCATTAGGAATTGTAATGTAGAAAATTTGGGTAAACTACTTTCATTTTTGTATATAAAAATACAGAATAACTCAATTAACTTAAAAAAAAAAGGAACATTGGAATTATAGTGGCATCAACTAGTAAAAAATAATTAGGCTTGTTGTGGTTACCAGTGTAATGCTGCTAGAAGCAAATAATAAAGGTAGAAATTCATGGTGGAGATTTCTCAGAACACTTACCACATTCCACCTGGAAGCTCTAGTGGAGATGTTTGTTTTCTTGGGAAACAGGAACGGTTGGAAGCAAAGGAGGCAGTACAGCACTTGAACAGAGAACTGGCCCAGACCTCTGGACTGATTGGCTTTCCCTCCAGCTGCACCATTTGCTTTCCACAAGACCTCGTAAAAATTTTTCTTTTCTCTCTCTTTCAATCTTCTCCCCTGCAGACAGGTACCCACGGACAGGGAGCACTGCAAGAATTATCCTTTCTCACCACTAAGCATTGACAGTGCAACAGAGTCTGCAAGATCTAAGCAATCTTTTAGTGTACCTAATTTACGTTTAAAGTTTCTTAATGCATTCCTGAGCTATAATCTTGCGCTGTTTTGAAAGATATAGGACCACAATTCACGTTGCTGCAATAATTAAGGAACCCTAATATGGTTCTGTTAAACCACATGCAACATAACTCAGCCTCCCCTGGTACACCTGGGTCCCTGTATTGGGTTGCAAAACAAGCCATAAAACCCCATCAAACAGCTGAAACCGAATGGCAGTTATCAAATGAAATATCTACAGAAATATTTAGACTCTATACCACAACGGCATTTTATTTTACCTCATCCTCCATGCAGTGCTCAAAAATACATCATTTTAACTAGTAAGCAATACACTTCTCTGAAATTACCAGAATATACTCACAGATTTGAAAGTCTACATTAAGATGGCAAATCGCAGGAAAAAAACCAAACCGACAAAAACCAGAGAGTACAAAGTGCAGAACATAATTTTCAAACGTGGATGTTTAAATAGAATAAACAAATACTGGAGACTGGGAGCACAGTACTGCCAAGTTTTACTTCAGCCTCCAAGCAGGCAGATTCAGAGAGGGAATGACTGATAAGAAGTGGCTGCAGAAGCAGCTCTGCTCTGACACGTGTGACCTGTGGCCAGGAAACCCAGCTGGGATTCCCTTGAATTTTCCATACTAATGGAGCTGAGCATGTGAGGGTCACCCTATGTAATATCCACTGCCATTTCCACTGGGTTTCTGATGACAAAAATCAAATTTTTTTCAAAAATTTTTTTGCATAATTTTTTTGTTGTTGTTCTTTGAAAACCAATCCTACAATATCATTCAAAAGGTATCTATTCTTAATATTGACATGTCTTCCCTCTTCTAGTTATTCTGAGAACAAAATGGATTCAAGACGTAATGCTGTCTAAAATACCCAGGATTGTAAAATAATTCTGCAGGATGTCTTACACTGCACTGAAAACAAACTGAAATAAGAGACATTTACCCCCTCAAAAAACCCACACATGATTAAGATAAAAAACTAATTTTAATCTGGTCAAGTTTTTTAAGCATCCAGTAGGCTGTAGCAACAAAATCGTTTACGCAGTTGTATGTCTGCTGAGATGGATAAAAACTGAAAATAAAAAGATTATCCCTTTTATCAGCACAGGTAGGGAAAAATATTCCACTCTTTAATGATTTGGCAGCTATTACAAAGTAATTATCAACTTGAGAGATTGGAAGATAGAACCAGAAAGCAGATTACTGCTCAACACTCAATTGTCAGTGCTTTGTCTCAAGAAATCTGTGACAGCATTTTCTGTTTTAAAACAAGAACTGTACCCTCATTACGACTGAAGTAAACGAGACCTTAGCAACAAACCCTTTCTGAACGTTGGGGAAGTCTTGACTCTGCCTTGAGCCACTGCAGTTACTTCATTTGTTCTACATTTACCAAACACTACACAGTCTAGATCGTAATTTCTGTTCCATGATTATAAATTCAAATCCTGCAAACGGTCTCTTCACAGCAAGGCAGACATAGAAAACTTCACACTTGCTGCAATTGCTCATCACCCAGGAAATCAGATTTGCAATACAGAACCAAAAAAAATACTAGTTTTTGTAGAAATAGGGAGGAGATAAGGTCAGAAACATTCTGTGAGGATTTGGAAGAGATTATGAGATCATTTGCTTGGGTGAACTGACATATTAAGCATCTTATAGCAGGACTATTTATGCTGTGCTCTTTTTTGCTTCAGAGTCCAAATACAGATGCTGCTTTCAATTTGTAAAATCTAGGCAGAAAGCTGCAGACTGTTTTTCACACAGAAACACCAAACTGGAGCACTCTCTAACTCATATTTCTTAATTTTCTGTTCCCAGCATGAAGCCCATTTCCTCCTCAGAATTTTGCATGAAGTGGATTTGGACTGGAGGCCAAAGTCGTGAGAGCTGATGGCAGTTAAGTCATCTTGTTGCACTTGTTAAAAATAGGGTTGAAGGATTTCTGTTCTCAGAACTATCAGATGTCATTTTCACATAACACTTTTCACAATGTGAAGGTGCTCACAGAATCAGGCAACACTTCATTTTTAATACATACAGAATCAAGAGACACCTTAATTTCTTCTTTAGAAGGTTGAAAAATCTAAAAAGCACTAAAAAGCAATTTTATTCCCTTCTAAAAGTGCTTTCAAAGAGAGTGTTAACAGCTGATCTATTTTATTCCTCCTACATTCGTCTGTTTGTCTTCATCATTTCACTCTGAGGAAAAGCTGCTCCACTGTTTCAACTTGTGGGCTGTTATTTTTTTTAGACTGACTCGCGTTGTCACATCCAGTTCCTCTGTAAATCACTCCATAAGGCTCTGCACCTTTCCTGAGTTTTACTTCTCCTACTGTTATCTGTAAAGTCTGCACCAGAACAATGATTCCACTCACGTAAACTTGCTGAGCCATATGTCAGCGATACGGTTCCAAAATGCTTTTTAAGCTTTGCATTCCAGATAAATGCTCTCACACATGTTTATCCGCAGCAGCAGACACAAGAATCTGTGTTGTGTTGGGCACCTGGAAGGATCCAGCCTCAGACAGAAGTGCCAGTGACACACATGCATTTCCTACTTACTTGACGAGGAATTTGCTGTCACTTCTACCACCCGTCAGCAGGTGAGATGAGCAGTTGTTAAACATCCACTTCCAAATGCCTTCCTGCCTTCTGCTATATGGGATTGTTGGCCTTCCACTAGGCAAAAAGAAAAACAAACCAAAGCAGAATTCAGGAGAGCCATTTTGCCTGGAAATGGAAGCAATGAAGTTGGATGGCAAAGCCCACAGCAGCCATTCAGTTATGAGAATATCTTTTCAGTGAAACACTGAAATCAAGGTAAAGAAAAAAGTCTGATTTTTGTAGGTTTTACAAGTACACTGGTACGGCTGTGAAGATCACCATACGTAAAATGCAGCTTTTATTGTGTTATTTCATTTGATTCAGGTCTGCTTTTCGAATTAGACAATGTTGTCTATGAGGCCTTTTATCCCAAATACGTTGATGACTTTACCACCTCTAAGCCTTAAAAAAAGCTGTTTTCTAATTGGGGTGGAAGACCTCGTCAAGAGTTAACAGTTTGGATTCACTTTCTTGCTCTAACAGAAAAACTATGCTATATTCAAGTCGTATGACTTCGCCTTTGTTTTCAGACTGTGAAAAACAAGAAGTTCCTGCACTTCCTGCATGGTACAGTACTGTAAAGCTTTATTAATTCAGGCCTTGTTTTCTTATTCCTTACAGCATCATTTCTACCACTAGTTCCATTAATTCTAGTAAAAATTCTCTGGAGGACACCACTGCTTTGTGTGCAGGACAGAGAAAAATTTTCATTAAGTAACAACAGTTTCTTGCCCTTCCCCACCTGCCTTCAAAGCCTGTTTCTAATTAAAAGTACATTAGCTCTTTGAGAGCAACAGAAATAAAACTACTTTCTCTATAAGTTGTATTTTTTACCTGCATTTCTTAAAAAGACCCACCTTACAACTAAACTACTTGGAGCCCTGGCAGCAGAAACAGGAATTTTCCCTTCTGCACTATCCCTACAAACATACACAGGTTCCCTTTGCTTTTTGCTTTAGCCCGAGGCTTCCAGTGTGTAGAAACCTGCTGTCTAAAATGAAACTTATACATTTAATAAGAATTCAAGGCTGTCTGAAGAGAATTGGCTCTTTTATTAACTACATAAGTCTGAAACTCAGACACTGTTCAGAGTTCTGTAAATATAAGTCTATATTTCACCATGGACGTGTTCAGTGACTTAAAAGCAATATAAACAAGGTAATTCCTAAAGGAGCGTGGCATCCTTCTCTCAGTGCAGTCGTATCCATCCCAGTTTCTGGCTACTTTACTTTACTATGCTTTATTTCTTACAGTGTTCCAGAGGAGGTTTTTGTGTTGGGTTTTTGTTTTTTACAAGAAAAAAAACTTGCAAAGAATAAGCAGCATGTGAATAGCAAAGATATTGCTCACATTTCTGTACAATATAAAAAATTCAGTAACTGTATGGACAATGTTGGTACAACAGAGTGTTTTGGTTAGGAAGAGAGCTACATTTCTCTGCTACCTAAAAATTCAAACTAAAAGAGACTGCAAAGGGAAAGAAATCCCTTCCCTGCCTATATTGTCGTGTTAAAAAGTCTCCAAAGCAGGATATCATGCACATGCTGTATGTTGTATAGCAGCCCTACCTTCATTTTTAAAAAAAGAAACAACACAAAAGAGAAACTTTTTAAGCTTAATGTTTCAGACAACTGTTGCCATTTGCAAATACATTTTGGGTGCAAAAGTTGAACAATTCTTATCTCTAAAAAACAAGGTTCTCCTAAGAAACTCAGAAAAACACATGTTTTTCCTAGACACTGAACTGGTAATATTTCCCTACAGAACAGCTCTGAATCTGAAAAAAAAAAAGCAATTCCTTGACCCACAGCCAGACTGTGCGTGTGGAGGACCAACAGAGTGGCACCAGCTCTGTGCCAGGCTCATTCCTCCCTGCTCAGCCTCACTGACCCACTGCTGGCTCTGCACAGCCAGAGCAGGAGTCAGGGCAGGGCTGAGGCCATCGGGAGTAACGCTGGTTTCGTTTGCACAGAGCTGGAGCTAAACACAAGAGGTGGCAAGGAATGGAACTGAACTGGTTTGAACAGGCCCAAAATTATTTCCATACAGTCTGAAGGCAAAAAGGAGCCAACATGAGCTCTGTGCAGCAAATAGGAAGGGCACAAACAGGGACCACACAAGATGGAAAACATTTGTGGCCATGAGATTCACAATGTTGAAGGACAAAGAGTAAAAACCACAAGAACAGACATTTCCTACCGAATACGTGCAAATAACTGCAAAGCCTGGAGTGCCCTGAAGAGTGATATCAAAGGATTCAATTAAAGATAGAAAGGATTTACTGCTTCCACAGTTTTACAACAGAGCTGTCGGAGACAAAGTGTAAGGACTGAAATTGTAAAACATTTTAATGCTTCTGAAAACAGATAGCGAGGAAACGGGTTTTTTTTCCCCAGACAGTATTAAAGCATGTAACAGTGAGCAGTCTATATTAATCCTCTGTGCTGCAAAGCAAGTTGGGCTTGGATTGTTTGGGAGTGAATGACAGATTTAGCTGTACTGGTGAAACAACGTACAAAAGCGAAGGATTTCATCAAAATTATGTGAAAAGGCAGCCAATGTCATTCAAGATGACATCAAAACCTAACTTTAAAAACTGTTTCAAATTTTTTCAAATCTCCAGAGACTACCAAAAATAGAGACTGAAATTACTCACTACAAGGCTCTGAAACTATAACCAAAATTAACTGCAGTGACTAAGCATACTTCTCTTGCCAGTAATGAAAAAAAAAAAAGAGACATCCTTTTTCCATGATAATTTGACAGCAGTTGTTATTATTAACACAGAAATAAAGTGATCAATGCCCTCTCTCTAAAATACAGAACTCTTCATATTAACAGGTGACAAGGTGAGCAATCCTACTGGAGCTCAATTATAAGCCAGTTCTGAGAGGGAATATTTCACACTGAATAAGAGCTACAAGGACAACGTGAAGACTGCTGCAAAGTTACAGAGGGCACAAGTCCTCTTCAAGACTTCTGCACAGTGGGCAGGGATTGATAAAGCAATGGAGAAAGTGTCAGCAAAAATTCAACATGCAGCCAGCTATGCTATGGGTTAGTAGAGAATTCAGAAAAGACTTTTGGTCAAACCTGCAACTATTTAGTCATAAGTGGTCTTGGTGCAGACTGCAGCCACAAGGAGCAGTTTCCATCAGAGTTTTCATTATAGCATGCAGGACTCTGAGTCTTGCAGGTGATATCCTGCTCTCACCATCTGCACCAGAGTTTCCAGTGCTTTCAAGAAAGCAGCAGAATTAACAAGGCTGACAATGCTGATTTTCAGGAGGTTTCCCAGCCTTGGCTTCAGTTTAGAGCTGTTATTTTTAACAGAGGTTCAGAGATATGAATTCAGCCATCATTTTGTTATGGAAAGTGAAAAATGATGCTCACAGTATTACCATTTACTTGTAAGGATACACCCTGCTCATGGAATGTGACACTTTGGATCTTGCATACCTTTATGGAAAAATCTTCCCAAGCTTGGTTAGATCCAACACAACTCAAAAATCTCCAGCAGAACTCAAAAAAAAGGGGGGGAAAAAAAGAAATTTACACTACCACCTAAACCTCTAGTTTTAAACCTACAGGCCAGATACCAGAGCCACCCACTGTGAATGGGACTTGTGTGTATTTACCAAGCCACTGGAATGTGGCACATCCTCATGCACCTGGAACACTTTATAGAACACTTAATGATCAATAATCAAGAAGTGCAACAAAAGAGCCCATACCGTTTTAAAATATCTCTGCCTTTATTGCACTTTTTACTACAATCTTTACTTACATAATCGAAATAGTGTTTTTCAAATATTCCGATATAATATCAAGCAATTTTCTTAAGGACTAATTTAGAACTACAGGCGCTGAAGTGATTTATACTTTAATTCCCATGCACTTATCTAAATTGAATTTAATCTGACATCTTATTACCAAGTTCTATTACATTCTCCTAGAGCTCTTAGCAGTCTTTTCTAAAATTGCCTAATTCATATAAATTTATGGCATTACCATGTATTGACACCCTGCTTTTTACCATTACTCTAGGCAGACAGCATAGTAATATATCAGTTGGTGTGCAAAGCCTCAAATAACCCCAATATTTGACTTCTTTCTAGTCCTTCCCAGTCACAGGACTTGTTCTTTACGTTTCCTACCAATTCATGCACAAGCATGAGTGGCCCAACTTTCCCCTTGCCTTGCTTGCTCCAATTTTCCTTAATAACTTTGAACGAGTTACTAATCTTTTCAAAGTGCCATCTCCTAAATCCTGCTGAATTCCTTCCAAAAAAATTAGAAAAACCAGCTACATACATTCTTCCAAAAAACGTTGGAAACTCATGTGCTCACTCCACTTCCAGTTTTACAGATCTCACCCAGCACACAACACACCCAGGCTCGAGTCCTGCCTCAAGGTGAAGTAACCCAGAGATGGAGTTGATGGTTCTCATGAGAAAATTATTATGCTCAACTAGATTACTGATAATTCCTGTATTTCATGTAAAATGATGACTGGATAAGCATCAGGTAACCAGACAAAATACAGAAACATCTCTAGCAATAAGGTGTAGATTCAGGAATCACTAGAATATTACGATTGAATTCATCCCACCCTTATATTTGGTAACAATAAATCTCAAATTTATCTCATGACCAGGACTCAAGGAAATGGCACAAACCTGAGCCAGGGGAGGTTTAGGCTGGATATCAGGAAAACATGTCTGGGCACTGAACAGGCTCCCCAGGGCAGTGGTCACAGCACCAAACCTGACAGAGTTCAGGAAGTGTTTGGACAAAATTCTCGGGCACAGGGTGGGATTCTTGGAGTTCCTGTACAGAGCCAGGATCTGGACTTTGATAATCCTGGTGGGCCTCTTCCAACTCAGGATATTCTATGACTCTATGAAATATTTTTCACGAGTAGCAACACACTTCTGACCACAAGGACCAGAACTTGAGATCAGGATTCTAGACAGGAGAACCTACACTACAGCTAAATTTACTCACCCTAGAATAATTTTTTTACTGTTCCATTATATTCCTGAATAACTGAAATGCATTAACTGTTGTTTTCTAATACCATCAAAATAAATGTTATATCTAGGCTTCATACCATTCAAAGACGAGTTCCTCCACGTCAGTGGCAGCTGTGACATTTGGCACACTCAGAGATGACTGGTAAACAAGGCCTGAAATTGCACTTATTTACCTCCTCTGCTCTTCCCTCTTGAAAATACTCAAGGTCAGTGGCAACGCTTGGGTTTGTTGTAAAGAAGACAGCTATCAGTGGAGAAATGTTTCCCTTGGAGATTTTAAAAATTCGTATTAAAGAAAATAGCAATGAACATTATTTGAATATAAATTGAAAAATATATTTCAGTTCTGTTAAGTTAATCAGACTTAAATCTCCATGGGAAACTTGCAACACTGTTCTCAATTTAAACACTTCCCAACAATTTACAGCTTCATTTTGCCAACTTTTCCCCAAACCACACTCCCCTGAATTTACACAACCTAGAATGCTATTCAACAGCAGCTGAACAAAGCCTGTGAAGAAGAGGTTTAATATGCTGATGAGAAATAGTGCAGGAAAAAGTAGCAGCAGCTCCTGAAAAAAGTCCTCCTTTTTATTCAGATGAAAGATATCTTAGTAACACATCACTACCGTCTACACTTTAGATCAACATTGGCAGATCAATTTTTTTCTTACGTTTGCACATCTATGACCAGAAATGTTAATTAGCTTTAGGATTCTCTGGCCCCTCATTAGCATCAAAGTGAGAAAAATATCAGGGAGGGGGACAGGCAGAATGATGCAAAAGCTACTTAAAAGACAAACCAAACTTCAGAGTTTCTTGTACTTGGAGCAGAACTGCTAAATGGAGTCGGGCTGTAAACGTGCCACAGCACAGACCCTGCTCAAAATCTCTGTCACATGGAGACCAGGTAAAGTGGAAGTGTGAATCAACAATAGCAGAGCTTAATCTATTTTTCATTTTGCACTCTGAGCCAAAGCATAAAAATGTGAGATGTTGGAGTAAGCGTCAATGCATTGATGGGCTATGGGTGGGTGAGCTCCCAGCAAACAATGCACAGAAACAGAGCCAGCACACACTGAATTTTCTTACCAGGACCCAAAGGAAAGTTGATTCCAAATGATGACATTTGCATTTAGATACTGTTTCAGTGCCTGGAATTAGCCAGCACTGAACTGAACTCGTGGTGCTGAAAGAATGCAGTGGATGAAATGGGCACCTGCACCATCCAAACACACACACACCACTCTGCTGGAACAATTCTTACTCCTCTTCATGTGCCTCTGCTACACTGCCAGTGTTCAGCTTCCAGTGCAATACACAGACATTTACATAACAGCTGTTTCAAGGAAAAGGGATATAGCAGGAATCATGAAGATGGATGTATATTAGGATCTGGCCCTTGAAGTGGATTTTGTGTTCAGAGGTGGCTGATTTTAGTACAATCAGAATACACAAACACATATTTATATGGTTTGCAAAAAAAAAAAGGTGAAATTCAGTTGTATTTTCACTATGAATTTGTTGGGCTAAAATGCTTGTTTCCATAGTGAAACGAGACAAAAAGTCAATAATTTAGAGAAAAATAAAGAATTTTTAAAATCTGGGACTGATAGTTCTATTCCCAGGCAAACAGATCTGTATCCAGTAAAAACACTTGATGTAAATAAGATTAAATGTTGCAAAATATTACAGATTTTTGTTGTCTATTTCAAATAATATGGAGAAACCCAAATATTTTGTTTCACTATAATAAGTGAAATCCAAGCAATTTTAGGACTAAAATTTTTTCTCAAAAATCAAATAATCTTTCATGTTCAATTTCCATGAATTAGCCTAACATACACAGCAAAAAAAAAAAAAAAA